>NW_021024832.1:3308514-3332002 GCF_004153795.1 Camellia sinensis | reverse complement strand
AATCAAATGTGATCGGCCTCTACTAACCATGATATTCTATTTTTGAAACATTATGTGTTCTTATTCCGGTTATTAGCCTAGATTACTATGTGATGCGCACAGCATACAAGTATAGACTGGATCACCTGAATTGGAACAAACATTTCATGTTTGTTTGTTTGAAAATGGTTTGATGGTGCTACCCGCAAGTAGGCTAAGACGTGGATTTGCCACCCTCAGGTGGGCTTTGAAAACATGATTTTGCCACTATCTAGTGGGCTTAAAACTCACAGTCAATGATTTGTTCCAATCCAAATAACCCAACCTTCACCCACAGGCATTCAGGCAGTTATATCACATAAACATATAGCCTCATGGTAAGCATGCTATCATGGCAGTCACTCACACACATGCAAGGATGCTAAAGCATAAAAAACTTACCGAGTACTCCATGCAAAACAGAAGCTATGTTAGAAATCCATGCATGATCCTAACTTGATCGGGCGAGCGGGGGTGCTCACGAAGTGACCTTCCCCAATCGTACCCAAGTTCCCGAGCCGAGGCAACTTTCGTGATGACGGACACGTGGCCTCAGGTAAACGAGTCAGGGTTTCCTAAATTTCCCCAAAATAAAATATTTAGGTGGTGACTCTGTATCTGGCAAAGCAGTCCATGTTTGGCACTTCTTTCAAAAATCTGTTTTCTCAAAACGATTTGCCGGATTTGGACTCTTTGGTTCAGACTTAGAACCGTGACAAATTGATAGTCATGAACTGTAGTGAGCCCAATATCGAGCGAAACGGGGGACTCGTTCCTCCCCAGGACGTTCGGGGACGTCTACACTCGGCAACGTGCTAAACGAGATAAAAGGCGGGATACTCGTCGATCAAGTGATCAATGCTCCCACCGGACGAATGAACAACTACAAGTTGACAGCAGGCATTCGAGGTGTGCCGACAAGAAGTACACAGAGTTGTCAGCACCGATCGCTACAATAATGACCAAAGTCCAACACCTTCCATTCTTCAAATGGCCGTCAAAGATGGTGGGGCCACCCGACATGCGAAGAAGGGATAGGCGGTGCGAATATCACAAAGATCACAACTACGAAATGGAGAGTTGTTACGCATTAAAAGATCACCTGGAAGAACTGGTGCAAGATGGCCGACTGCAACAGTATGTGAGAAAGAGAAAGCCAACCACGAGACTGGCCTTGAGGCAGGACTCACCTCCACTTGGCATGATTCATATGATCTACAGCCTGCCTAAACCCCCAGCCGTGCACACAATTCAATCGCATTCAATCCCCCAAAAGCAACGTATTCCGATTGAATGGCCCAAAGAAGCTCCGACAATTACTTACAATGACTCCGATCTTAGCGGCATAACAGCTTCCCACATCGATCCGTTGGTCATTAAATTACGCATAAATCGGTTCACCATCGAACGCATTCTCATAGACCTGGGGAGTACTTCAGAGGTTATATACTACCAAACGTTCACCAAACTCGGCCTCAACAAGCCAGATCTGTCTCCGTCGCCTTACCCATTGTTCGGCTTTAATATGAATCCCGAATATCCGTTAGGGAAGATCATACTACCTGTTCGAGCGGGTTCCAGAACGGTCGAAGTAGAATTCCTGGTCGTAAAGCTCCCTTCGCCGTATAATGTCATCATGGGGTGAACCTGGATACATATGATGAAGGTTGTTCCAAGCACTTATCATCAGCTTGTGTGCTTCCCGACAGCCCATGGCATAAAAGAAATCTGTGGCTCCCCCTAATCGGCACAACCAGAGACTTAATCAAAACCCTATCACTGACCTGATCTGTGGGCTTTGATACTTGTATATGTATCACTTCTGCAATGTAAACCATTTTTCTTCGTGGCTCCATTCATCCCTCAAAGTCTCCGGATTCGGAGCCCCCTTTGGTGCATGACACCCTAGGGCCGACTAAGTCTCTGGATTCGAAGCGCCCTTCATGGATATCACGATTGGCCAAACAAAGTCTCCGGTTTCGGAGCCCCCTTTGGTGGATAACACCTTAGGGCCGATTAAACTCTTCGGATTCGAAGCCCCCATTGGTGCATGACACCTTAGGGCCGACTAAGACACCGGATTCGGAGCGCCCTTCGTGGATATCACGATTGGCCAAACAAAGTCTCCGGATTCGGAGCCCCCTTTGGTGCATAACACCTTAGGCCCGATTAAAGTCTCCGGATTCGGAGCCCCCTTTGGTGGATGACACCTTAGGGCCGACTAAGACTCCGGATTCGGAGCACCCTTTGTGGATATCATGATTGGCCAAAGTCTCCGGATTCGGAGCCCCCTTTGGTGCATAACACCTTAGGGCTGATTAAAGTCTCCGAATTCGGAGCCCCCTTCGGCGCATGACACCTTAGGGCCGACTAACTCTCCGGATTCGGAGCCCCCTTTGGTGCATAACACCTTAGGGCTGATTAAAGTCTCCGGATTCAGAGCACCCTTTGGTGCATGACACCTTAGGGCCGACTAAGACTCCGGATTCGGAGCACCCTTCGTGGGTATCACGATTGCCCAAACCAAGTCTCTAGATTCGGAGCTCCCTTGGGTGCAAGACATCTTAGGGCCGATTAAAGTCTCCGAATTCGGAGCCCCCTTTGGTGCATGACACCTTACGGCCGACTAAGTCTCTGGATTCAGAGCGCCCTTCGTGGATATCACGATTGGCCAAACAAAGTCTCTGGATTCGGAGCCCCCTTTGGTGCATGACACCATAGGGCCGACTAAGACTCCGGATTTGAAGCACCCTTCGTAGATATCACGATTGGCCAAAGTCTCCGGATTCGGAGCCCCCTTTGGTGCATAACACCTTAGGGCCAATTAAAGTCTCCAGATTCGGAGCCCCCTTTGGTGCATGACACCTTGGGGCCGACTAAGTCTCCGGATTCGAAGCCCCCTTTGGTGCATAACACCTTAGGGCCGATTAAAGTCTCCGGATTCGGAGCCCCCTTTGGTGCATGACACCTTAGGGCCGACTAAGACTCTGGATTTGGAGCAACCTTCGTGGATATCATGATTGCCGAAACCAAGTCTACGGATTCGGAGCACCCTTCGTGGATATGATGATTGCCCAAACCAAGTCTCCGGATTCGGAGTCCCCTTGGGTGCAGGACATCTTAGGGCCGATTAAAGTCTCCGGATTCGGAGCCCCCTTTGGTGCATGACACCCTAGGGCCGACTAAGACTCCGGATTCGGAGCACCCTTCGTGGATATCATGATTGCCCAAACCAAGTCTCCGGATTCGGAGCCCCCTTGGGTGCAGGACATCTTAGGGCCGATTAAAGTCTCCGGACTTGGAGCCCCCTTTGGTGCATGACACCTTACGGCCGACTAAGACTCCGGATTCGGAGCGCTCTTCATGGATATCACGATTGGCCAAACAAAGTCTCCGGATTCGGAGCCCCCTTTGGTGCATGACACCTTAGGGTCGACTAAGACTCCGGATTCGGAGCGCCCTTCGTGGATATCACGATTGGCCAAACAAAGTCTCCGGATTCGGAGCCCCTTTTGGTGCATAACACCTTAGGGCCGATTAAAGACTCCGGATTCGGAGTGCCCTTCGTGGATATTACGATTGGCCAAACTAAGTCTCCGGATTCGGAGCAACCTTTGGCACGAACAAAACAAAACTCGCCAGCATCGCAAATAAGGTGTTTAACTAAGCATATAAAAAATTCAGAATAAGACGCAAATGTTCAAAATAAAGCTTTTTGTTCAATCAAGCAGTTGTTACATAAACGCAACCCGCATTTAAGCGTTACAATTTTTATTTAATCACACAGTTGTTACATAAACGCAACTTGCATTTGAGCATTACAATACCCATCTCCAAACTTAAAAGCTAAAAAAGAGAGAAGACGCATTAGTAAAGCGGCAGCGCCGAATCACCTCCCGTCACCCGGAAGTCCTCCGCGGTTTGCAATGCCTTGAGCCAACTATGCCCAAGTCCTCCACTGATACCATTGACAATGTCAAGGCAAAGATCCAGGACAAGGAAGGATAAAAACCCGACGGTCGTTCCCTTTCCTTTCGGGGTGATCTGCTTCGACGACTCGAAGATTCATGCCAACGTTTGGACGCCCTACTTCCCATACGGATGGGTCCTCTGCCGCGCTCCATGGCAACACAAAGATCGGCTGAACTCCAGTCTCTCTAACTAACATCCCCACTTATCCCACCACACATGAGTGATTGTTTATCTGCGCGAAGCGCCCACTCCTTTTATTTTCAACACTGGCAGCGATCTCGAGGCCCCAATCCCGAGGCGATTTCACTAACTTTAAACTCCATGAGAAAAACGTCGGTTGACATTCGCCACGGCATAGTTATCCAAACGACTTTTTGAAGCACGTGCACCGTCTGAAAATCTAGGCCCCGAGTCGAGTTGAATTTGCCGCAGCCACCTTACCCACTGGCTTTTAGCTTCCTCAAGTTACAATAGCCTCATTCAGGGATAAACGGCTATCACGTATGGGTCGACCCTGCCGATCAACGTTTATACATTCATTCAAACATATACAGAAACGAAACGCATACATACCAAATACGAACTGCAACAAAATATTTATCATAGAACGCTTTTTATTAGATAAAATAGGCAATATATTACATAGTTTTCAACGCGATCTGCGTTTCAACCTTACAACAAGTACACTTATACGGCGTCACCCTCATCCTCACTCTTCTCGACTTCAAAAGAAGAAAATGGAAAATGTTTACTGTGGTAGAATGGCGATGCTGAATCAATACCCGACGCTCGAAGAGCTTCTGCGGCTTGAGATGCCATGATCCAACCATGCCTAAATCCACGATTTTCACATCGGCAAACTTCTTTGGCAAGTTTTTCCTTTGTCTTTTCGATTCCAACTTTTCGGCCGTCATGAAAGCCTTTCTCATAGGCCCTCCCCTTCGCGTTCTCCAGTGCGAACATATTCGCCGTCTCACGATCAGCAAGCGCGGAACTGATGAGCCGACTGGTAACCCTTTCTTCCATGATTGAGTTTTCGTGCCGGCGGTTTGTGCCTGGGCCACCTTGGTCTTCCTTAACTCGCGCTCAGCCGCCTCCGCGCGAGCCTCCAAACTTCGAATACGTTCCTCTTTCTTCTCCATCTCTCGGCGGGCAGCGCGCAACCGCATGCCGATTTCATAGGCAGTGTAAAGCCCCTTCACTGCCCCGTGAATGCCTTCGCGAAATACTTCGTAGTCTTGACGACCTACCATCGATTGCTGAACCTCAGGAGGAAAAATTTGTCGAGCAAACTCGACCGCTACATTTGGGTCCCGCACGATCAAATCTGCCTCTGTCATGGGTCTATTCCCCACAAACACCACAAAGCTTTAATGGGCACGGATTCGAGTCAGATCCCTTCTCAACTCGAGGTTGAGAAGACCTGCCCTGTGACTGCTTGTCCCACCTGGGCGACCTGCTTCGACCTCGAGGAGACTGACGCCTCTCTCGATCCCTGGAACTCCTACCCCCGGCGCGCAAAGGGTCACCACCTCGATGCATGTCTCCACCTAGCTCAGCTAGCGTCTTCGCTTCTCCTCTGCTATTAAAGAAAAGTCTGTTTGACATTCACACGATTCCTTCAAAAGCTGGAGTCAGTTGTTTACTGTATTCATAAAAGTTGTACCCATAATCATTTATCCTTCACAGAGGCAGCACCCTCGAGGCAATTTCATTAATCGTGAAAACATCAATCGCCCAGCGCCGACTGGATAGACCTGCCGGTGCCCGAATGATCATGCCCAGACTGGGGCAAGGGCGTGATAGATTAATCAATCTATTCGGCTTAGGTGCCCCAGTCGGCTCACGAATCGATTTCAGAATGATCATGCCCGCCTGGGGCAAGGGCGGGATAGATTAATAAATCCATTCGGCTTAGGTGCCCTAGTCGGCTCACGAATCGATTTTAGAATGATCATGCCCCGCCTGGGTCAAGGAATATATTCGGCTTAGGTCCCCAGCCAGCCCAAGAATCGACTTCAGAATGATCATGCCCCGCCTGGGGGCAAGGAATCTATTCGGCTTAAGTGCCCCAGCCGGCTCACGAATCGACTTCAGAATGATCATGCCCGCCTGGGGTAAGGGCGGGATAGATTAATGAATCCATTCGGCTTAGGTGCCCCAGCCGGCTCACGAATCGACTTCAGAATGATCATGCCCCGCCTGGGGAAAGGAATCTATTCTGCTTTGGTGCCCCAACCGGCTCACGAATCGACTTCAGAATGATCATGCCCCGCCTGGGGCAAGGAATTTATTCGGCTTAGGTACCCCAGCCGGCTCATGAATCGATTTTAGAATGACCATGCCCGCTTGGGGCAAGGGCGGGATAGATTAATGAATCCATTCGGCTTAGGTGCCCTAGCCGGCCCAAGAATCGACTTCAAAATGATCATGCCCTACCTGGGGCAAGGAATCTATTCGGCTTAGGTGCCCCAGCCGGCTCACGAATCAACTTCAGAATGATCATGCCCGCCAGGGGCAAGGACAAGATAGATTAATGAATCCATTCAGCTTAGGTGCCCCAACCGGCTCACGAATCAACTTTAGAATGATCATGACTCGCCTGGGGCAAGGAATCTATTCGGCTTAGGTGCCCCAATCGGCTCACGAATCAACTTCAGAATGATCATGCCCTGCCTGGGGCAAGGAATCTATTCGGCTTAGGTACCCCAGTCGGCTCATGAATCGATTTCAAAATGATCATGCCCGCCTGGGGCAAGGGCGGGATAGATTAATGAATCCATTCGGCTTAGGTGCCCCAACCGGCTCACGAATCGACTTCAGAATGATCATGTCCCGCCTAGGGCAAGGAATCCATTCGGCTAAGGTGCCCCAACCGGCTCATGAATTGACTTCAGAATGATCATGCCCCGCCTGGGGCAAGGGCGGGATAGATTAATGAATCCATTCAGCTTAGGTGCCCCAGTCGGCTCACAAATCGACTTCAGAATGATCATGCCCCGCCTGGGGCAAGGAATCTATTCGGCTTAGGTGCCAGCCAGCTCATGAATCGACTTCAAAATGATCATGCCCCGCCTGGGGCGAGGAATCTATTCGGCTTAGGTGACCCAGTTGGCTCACGAATCGACTTCAGAATGATCATGCACCGCCTGGGGCAAGGGCGTGATAGATTAATCAATCTATTCGGCTTACGTGCCCCAGCCGGCTCACGAATCGACTTCAGAATGATCATGCCCCGCCTGTGGCAAGGGCGTGATAGATTTATCAATACATTCGGCTTAAGTGCCCCAGCCGGCCCATGAATCGACAACAAAACTAAGTTTGCCTCCTCAGGCGCCCGAATGATCATGCACCGCCTAGGGCAAGGGCAGATTAATCATGATATTCAATCATAGAAAGGTCAACAGAGTAGTCATTCTAACTAAAGTAGTGAAAGGAAAACATTCTACACCAACATAACATCATAAACTGCACCTTAGTAGTGACACAAGAAGATAATTTTCATTAATAAAATGAGCGCAGACAATAGCCAATTTATACATGAAAACTACTCGGAACCAACAAAAGTCCTAAAAACAAAAACATACATTAAAAGGGAAAGTATTTCATAAAGTTCGACTAACTTCCAGATCAATCCTCGGGGTCAAACTCAAGTGGCTTAACGTCCACCTGCTCATAAGGAATTGGCAAGGTCAATGTAACCCCAGCGGCACCAAGGGCCTTGAGCCACCCGTGTTTGAACCCCCGATTCTCAAACCTGGGGACTTCATCTACGTATTCTTTGAAGGCGACGCCTTTTCCTGCTTCGAATGCGGCAGAAGCCTCAGATTCTGCCTTTTTCTTGGCCGCCTTCAACTCTGCTAACTCAATCTCCATCTTGGTAAGCGCCTCATCGGCTAGCCTAAGCGATTCTTTGCTCACGTTCGCCCTATCTTCGGCTTCAGAACGGTGCTGATCGGCAGCCCAAGCCCTTTCCACTTCGGCTTCGGCTCGCGCAGTCTCCATAGCGGCCCTCATCATCTCAAACTCGGCCCTGCTCTTTTGATCGAGTGGGGAGCCGAATATAATATATGTGCCGAATAAGTGTAAGTCCTTATGGCTGAATAAGATCTTGCCGACCGTCTGCAAAACGAGTTGCGATCATTAGATGCCATAGGTAACCAAAATCAAAACAAGTTAAAGTTCACCTACCAAAAGGGTCGATTACGCAGATAGAGCTATGGCCACCAAATCCGACACGGCATGAAAGGACGCCTTATCAACTGGTAGGGAGACTGACGTTGCCAGGCTCAAGGCTACCGCCGGGTCGGTAATGATGGATGCATCAGAAGGAATCGGCGTGTCTCTAATCTTTGGCTGAACAATAAAAGGAACAACCACGTCCGATTCTTCTAAGCGAGGCCTTTTGTCGGCAAGACTATCTTTTGAACCAGCCTCTCCCTCGGCACTACGCTTCTTGCCCCGCTCTTTCGGAATCAACCGTTCATCAATGACCAGTTGTTCGACCTCTTTCGCCTTTTTGGCCTCAACAATCTTAGTTGGCTCTTCAATAACGGGTTCGGAAGACTCAACCAAGGCAGGTCCAGAACGGGCAGCCTTAGCCTTTTTCCGGGCAGCCATACGCTCAGCATTTTTCCTTTGAGCCATCTACGTGAGGCTTTCCCCAGCCATGCCTTCAAAAAAATCACCGGGTAAATCTCCCAAACCTCCAAAAATATCTCCAAAAGAAAACTCAGCCCGACCCGAAGTGGACGGCGAGGTAGGCTGACTACGTCTGGCTGCCTCAAACGCCGAGTTTAGGGCCTCGTCAACCTCTTCGGCCTCCTCAGCGAACTCTTTGTCTGGTTCGGCGACTACCTCTACCACCGGCTCGACATCTTGCCCCGAGTTAGAGGCTTCGAGACCAACTTGTCTGAGACTCTTGAAGCTAGGGAAAATAAGAGCCGCAAGCTGTCGATCGCCGGATGGAATTGAAATATTGTCAGCGGCCGAAAAAGTAGTGTAAGTAGGCTCGTATCGAAGGAGTATGTAGGCCGCTCTCCCTTGCTTCTGTAAGTACGGATGACCGAAGTATCCGAGTGCAGTCGCAACCTGCGAAAGGACCGCGTCATCGGCAGAAACCAGAATCTTCTTCAAATTACTACCTGCAAAGGCAAGGGGTTAGACACAGGGGGAAAGCTGAGTAAAAAAAAAGTTCAGTAAAACACAAGGAGGCAAACGGCAACCTGGTTCACCCCTTCGTCTGGGAATAGGGTCTAGGCGATCCTCGCCTTTGCCAAATTCCCAGTTCCCTTGGATATTGACCATTACGTCATCCACACGCTTGCCAGAACTGGCGAGCATGGTTACCAAATGATGGTCAGTATTCTTGGCCCTAAGAAAGTACCGCCCAAGCCGACCAGAGGATTTGGCTAAAGCATAGCAGTGCCGAATGGCTGGAACCCCAAGGTCGATCCTGAGGCACCAGTTCAACTCTATGATCCCCATTACGATCCAAAAAAAGTTCACGTTGGGCTGAGAAAGAATCAGACCCCAATAGCGGAAGACGGCCCTAAGGAATGGATGTAGGGGAAAGCGGACCCCGCCCTCTGTAATGGATAGGAGAGGAAAGACGATTGAATTTTGATCCTCTCTCTCCATATCCAGACTGTTGTCTGTCACTAGAGATAGATGAACATCGTCGGGAATGGAAAAGTGTCGCCGAAATCTGGAGACACGACCCTTAGAAAGGAGGTCTTTCAAGTGTTTGGCCATTTTCACGGGAAATAAAGGGTTCACCAAAATGAAAGTGATAAACAAAAAGTAAGATTGCAAAGAAAAGAGAAGAAGACTTACGAGGAACAAGGGAGACGAGGGTAGACGGAGAAGAGTTGCAGAGAATGCGAGTCAGAGAAGGGATATCTGCTGGCGGTCCAAGAGTCTTGAATACTCGACGAACTGTGCATTCGAAAGGGCTAAAATTTCAAATCACAATAAATGCGAGACGCAAGGTTGAGGCGGGAAAGCGTAATGATGAACGAAAAGGTGAGCACATCCAGACATCTATATTGGGGTACGCGAAGCCGCCTGACCTATTTTAACCTTTCCAATTCAAGACCAAACACGCCGATTAACTTCCGTCAATGGGGAGTTCGGGAGGCAATTTTGGGGGCCGAATAATGGAAAGATCAGATGGTGTGTATCTTTGGAAGACTGATATTAATCGGCTATATCCTACGAGAGCGGGGAGCCGAATAGAATATATGTGTCGAATAAAGTATAAGTACTTAGGGCCGAATAAAGGAAAGGACAATGATTAAAAAGTAGGCCCTGGCCCCGAGGATCAAGAAGAACAGGTATAAATACAAGAACAACAGTTATAGAAAGGTATGTAAGAATCACATCATAAAGACTTAGAAAGTAAGCTATCCTGAGTGTCTGAACTAACTTGTCCGTCGGAGTACTAATTCTGGCACCCCCGACCGGAGTGCTTGTATCTTTTCAGGTGACTAGCTGAGGATCACTAGCGTCTCCCAAGATCCGAAGAGTATTTCCAAACCACTTCCCCACAGTTTCTTATCTCAAAGAGTCTGAAGAATTAACTGCAGATGGTTCTCATGGGCTTCCATACTTGTTGACTAAATGAGGATGTCGTCAATGAACACGACTACAAAGTCATCCAGGTAGGGCTTAAAAACTCGGTTTATTAGGTCCATGAAGGCCACTGGTGCATTGATGACCCCAAACGGCATAACAAAAAATTCATAATGTCTGTAACGGGTTCGGAAGGCAGTTTTCTCGATATCCTCATCTTTAACTTTTAGTTGGTGATATCCCGATCGCAAATCTATTTTAGAGAAGACTTGTGCACCATACAGCTGATCGAACAAATCATCGATCCTAGGCAATGGATACTTATTCTTCATGGTTACTTTGTTGAGTTCTCTATAATCTACACACAACCGAAGGGTCCTATCTTTCTTCTTTACAAAAAGAACCGGTGCGCCCCAAGGAGAAGTGCTCAGGTGAATGAACCCCTTGTCAAGGAGGTCTTGCAATTGCATCTTCAACTCTTTCATTTCAGCGGGTGACATCCTATAAGGGGTTTTGGAAATGGGCTGAGTACCCGGCATTATATCAATTGTAAACTCAATCTCACGATCAATTAACTCCCCCGGTAACTCCTCTGGAAAAACATCCAGAAATTCACGAACTATTGGAATTGCATCAATGTCCTCACCCACTGGTTGTCCCCTCAAAATACTGCATAAAAATCCCTGGAAACCTTTTTGTAACAATTTACTAGCCTTTACTATGGAAATCAAGTAAGGTGGGGAAACCACTCTCTGCCCCTTGAAGATAAACTCAGGCTACCCTTGGGGTTGGAAGGTAACTTGTTTCAATATACAATCAATAGTCACGTGAGATTCGCTTAACCAATCCATTCCCAAAATTATGTCAAAATAAGCCATGTTAAGAGGCAACCTACCCGAACATCCCCAAATAGGATTTCACGAGCAAAATAAATAGACGTACATACCATAGACTCCCCCGATGGTAAGGACACACACAAGACATAAAGTAGCAGTTCCATAGGTCTATTTAAATGACTAGCAAATGCTTTTGATACAAAGGAGTGGGTAGTGCCCGAATCAAATAACACATGTGCAGAATAACCATTAACAGAGAATATACCTGATATCACAGCCTCGGTATTCTACATGTCTCCCGGAATTAGCGCAAATACTCTTCCCTATTTAGCGATATCTTTAGCATTGGAGGGTTTCATAGCTGCCTTTGTGGTTGGGGTTGGAGTTGAACCGGCTGAACTTGTGGTAGTTCTATTCCCATTCTGACGATCTTTTTGCTGGAAATTTCTGGCTAAATGACCTATCTTGCCACACTTGAAGCATGCCCCTGTTACTCGATAACAAATCCCACGATGTTGCTTTCCACAGTCCAGACAAATTGGTGCAGAGTTGCAGGTAGAGGCGAATGTGCTAGAGGTTTCCGAATTTAATGTCTTACTCGGTGGTGTCACCGAACCCCTTGCAGCTTGGGTATTCTGTCTCTTCCCTTTCCATTCTGAGACCCAGCTTTGAGCGGCAATATTACCCTCATTGATTACTGCCCTTTCCAACACATCAACATACGTAGGTAATTTCAGCACATTGATCCAGTCGTGAATAGCAATCCGCAATCCACCTTCAAACTTTATGGCCTTCTTGTAGTCCGTATCCACCATATGTGGCGCGACACGGGCCAATTCAACAAATTGAGCCTCATACTCCACAACGGTCCTGCTTCCTTGTCTCAAGGTCTCAAACTTAGTCACTTTCTTGTCCTGCATACACTGAGGAAAATACTTTTCATAGAATAGCTCCAAAAATCTAGCCCATGTTAACCCTGGATGTGCAGTTCCTGTGGGCATCCACCACCTCCGTGCTTCGTCTTCGATAGTAAAGGCAGCAAGTTGCACTTTTTGGGCTTCAGTGCAAGGAAAAACCTCAAATAACTTTTCTATACCCAACACCCATGCTTCTGCTTTCATTGGTTCAATTTCCCCTTTGAACGAGGGTGGCTTCATCTTTTTGAATTCCTTCGTGAGCGTAATTGTTCTATCCTCAACATGGTAATCTTGTACTTCTGGCGGTGGCACAGGTACTGGTGGTGGTGGTTGTTGCTGCTGCTGTTGTTGCCTCAAGGTTTTTGCCATCTCCATGATCATCCTTTCCATCATATCCAACTATACGAGGGTAGATTCTTCTGGATCTTCCGTTCTAGTCCTCACCATGATCTACACAATGGCTAGTTATAATATACACAAAAATACACAAATAGGCATGGCCCATAGTCATTGCCAAAATACATATCAGTGGTTATTGTATGCACAATCTAGTTGCTACATATCACTTTATATGCATCAAAAGTCACATGCATGCAACTTAAATCTTTTCTAGACACCCTAAAGCTCAATGAACTCGTGTGTGTGGTAGCAACTCGTGCTCTGACACCAACTATCACGACCCTAAAAGTTTGGACATGACCGGCCAGTGCTGAGGCCCCAACTGTAGTCTTAAATTTTAATTAATAATGGGGCCTGAACGGAAGCAAGATTATAGGAAAACATTCATTGAGCTATGACTACATGCCAAGATCTTAACGCATCACCATACATAAGTACATGACATTTCACACACCATTTACATTTATTGATTGAGGAATAAGGTTAACGACCCAAAAGTTAGGTATTGACAACATATATACATGTCTATTCTTCCAAATTCTAACAACACAAGCCCACATACAGTTTCCCAAAACAAAAAAATAAAAACATAAACAAAAGGGTCACTTTGGGTGACCTAGCAAAACAGGTCTAGCAAACGCTTCCTGAGCGGACCTAAGGTTGTCCCGCGCCCTGATTACCTACAAAACATCCATAAAAATGGACTGAGCAAGGCTCCATGAATGATAGTCATACAAATAGATTAAGAGTACAACCATAATTAAGCAATGCATATTCATAAATTATAGGTTAGTCTTTTTCTTATTCCCTTTGCTGAACGGCCTCGGGCCCACTTAGAACAGAATGGCCTTAGGCCCAACGTAACACAGAATGGCATTAAGCCCATTATAACAACAAAACGGCCTTAGGCCCAACGGAATGCAAAACGGCCTTAGGCCCATTATTATCACAAAACGGCCTTGGGCCCAAAGAAATACAAAACGGCCTCAGGCCCATTATAATAGCTCAACGTAACGACCTCTGGCCCATAATTCATATGCCAATGTTCAATCATTCCAAATGCTCCACTAAACACAACTCATATACATAAGTCATTCACGAAAAGTGAATTAAATATGAAATAACATATATGAATACAATATGTGAATGAAATATGTTATTATACTACTATCACTCACTGTGATGCGGATGAACAATGGTCCCCTCCTATACATGCCCTACACAAAGCATACGACTTGTCAGTACAAAACGTACATCACTTTTCCTTACTTTCCTTTTTATTTCCCAAACGTTCGATTCGTTAAGTTCCATGTAATTAAATTTATTACAGAAACATTAAAATGGACATTTTAACACATTCTGAGGGTTAAACAAAACAAAAGAAAGTTACAGAAATTTTCAGCTTTGGCCGCACCTGCGGAAGTCCCTACCGCACGTGCGGGCAGGTGCGTTGCACGTGCTTTTATTGCAGTTTGGTTCCGTTTTCTCCCTTGTTATCCACACGTGCAGCTGTGAGCCCTGCACGTGCGGTTGTGCCTCTCGCACGTGCGGCCATGAGCCCCACACGTGCAGTCGTTTACCCTTTTTTCTGTCCAAAACTTCAACAATCCCAAGCTTGCAAAGCATAGTCACACAGCCAAAATCAAGGAAAGTTTACCCTAAAAACATAACATATAAACATATGAACATGAAATTCTAGCCCATTATGATCTAGACTTATTTTATTTGGGCCTTTACACCTCCAATTTCCATGATTCCCTCATTCTCACTATGTAGATATATTAACACATACATATGTATCTATTTACATGAGTTTAAGCATACAAAAGAGTGAGATTAGGCATAACACAGAGAGATCAAGTTTCCCATCATATACATCCAAGAGATACATGATCATTTATGAAATTTAGTTACTCACAATAATAACCCTAGTTTTCATGGTGGATGTTTCATTTCAAAGCTTAATTCAAACCAATTGAAGAGAAATTGAGAATTTACTAGTGATCTATACTCACTATAAGTTGTATTCTTCAAATTCCCCTAGCAAGTTCTTCAATCTCCAAATCTTGTTGACCTATTCTCCCTTTCTTTCTCTCCTTTTCAAAATTTCCTATCGGGATGTATGTAAAGTTGCTTCCACTTTGCCATCTAGGGTCAAACTTATATTTCTCATCTACTAAGGCTCATAGTCAAGTTAGTGGGCCTAATTTACATCAATTAAATCATTACGAATCAGATTTTTATGAAAATTAATATTATGACCTAAAAATTATGCTAATCATAAAAGTAAAGTCAATTTTGGATTATCGCACGTTGAAGGCTTCCAATTTCAAGTTCAAACATCTTAATTCTCACAGGTTTCCTCCAAGAACCAACAGATAGAATGTCACAATTAATTAAATAAGTCATGTATGTAAGCACAACTTCACAAGGAATTTCACCTTAAACACATAATTTCTCATATAGCTAGAGATGTAAAGCATATAGGAGGGTCGGGTTATTACAAATACACATTTATGGAGATACATCTTTATATCATACTTGTATATGAATCATGCTTGCCTTGTTTGGTGTCATCTCTTTGTGTTTTGGCTTGTAAGCTTTGAGCATATTGACCTCTAGCATGCATAGCTATGACCATCCCCATGATTTGCCATCATTTAGGGTCATATTTCAGCCCATAAATCATGCTTGTATGCTTGCATTTATGACCTCTTCCATGCTCTTAGGGTGTACCCTTTTATGCCTAGAAATGAGTTTTGGTGGGTGCGTTTCATGGGAGCCACCTAAGCTGTCATATTAGGAGGTTTTGGAGTCCCTTTTTGCATGTTAAAATTCTGTTTTGGCTTGTCCAAGTCATGCCATGAGGGGTCATGTTGGTGGGAGTGAAGTGCCTCCTTTTTGTGCCTTAACCTTAAGACCATTGGCTTGCTTGTTGGCATGAGTATTGGTCCACCTTTCGGACACTTTTGGCCACTGTTTTGAGGTGGGTTAAGGTCTGCCCCTTTACCATTTTAAGCCACCATTGCATGCTTTGTTCACGTTTGTTGCATGGTTGCTTCATTAGGTGTTGTAGCATGATTATTCTATTGCTTAAATTGTCCATATTTACATTGCATTTGCATCTTGTATGCCTAACATTGCATGCTTGCCATACTAGTTGCATGACACTTGGTATGCCTTGTATCTTGATATCATGTTACATTTTGAGCCATGTTTGCATAACATGCATTGCATTACTTGGTTTGGGGTGTCAAACCAAGTGTGAGGGTTAAGGGGCGTTCATACTATAAGTGATGTAACGTGCCTTAACTCTCGGTCACCGCCAGAAAATTGGTTGGTTTTGGTTCAATCTGATTTGAGGCTTGTTTAATGTTTTTTTTTTTTTTGGTGTGTGTGACTATTTTAGAATTTGAATATGCATGGCCCTCGATCCTCGAGCCATCAATGGTGCATGATAGCCCAATACATCAAGTGGCAAGCTTGATCTCTTGGGCTATCATGCACCATTGATGGCTCGAGTATCGAGGGCCATGCTTCCCTGAGTTCAAAGCATGATGAGAAACATGACCATGCTCACATGTGGCTGAAATCCCATGCCATATACTGTCTGTTCTCTGTTGCTATCAAAACTGTCTCCTGCAGGAAGTTTCTGCCGACCGGCAGAATTCAGTGCCGACCGGCCTTTGGTGAATGGCCGATAAATCCAGAAGCAGCCGGTGGAAATTATGCACTGCCGGTGGGAATTTCCCCCAGCCGGTGGTCCTCTGCAGTATGCAATAAACCTGTCCCAGCACTTTGGAATTCTTCAGAGAGATTAGGGCAGTGTAAACAGAGACAGCCTTGGTATGGTACGGACTTTCCGGGCAAGGCAGGTTTGAGCATGCATCATTCGCGTATCTCGAGGCGGAGGCTGTGGCCATCTCTCTCCTTCATTTTGCATTCGTTCTATTAATTAAGTAGACATTCTGTAATAATTAATTTATTTGTTATTCGGACTGTAATATTTATTTGGTCCCTCCGCGCGAGGGCAAATCTGTAATAAGTGTGGGTGAGTGTGTGTATGTCTTCCAATCCCACGTCTTTCTTCCCTTTTATTTACCTGCTTATGATGGTAGACTAGGGCATATTTAAAATTAGAATACCTTGTGCAATGCATGCGTGCATTCATACATTTGTCCTGCATACACTGGGCTCGGTACATCATGCTAACTGCATTTGTATTTCAAATTCCAAATTGAATACGTACATCAATTGGTTGCATTTCACATGCCATGTTTAGGTTAGCCGAGCCTACTCTAATTACATTTTGCATGTGTTGCATTAGTCAACTTGACATGAACTAGGACATGCATGTTTGCTAACTAGTTTGTTGTTTTGGCATGGAGTATGATGTAAGTATTTTCGCTTTAGCATGTTGCATGCGTGTGAATGCTGCCATGATAATGTGCTTACCATGTGTCTAAGTGCTTATGTGATAAACTGTTTGAATGCCTGCGGGTGAAGGTTGGATTGTTTGAGTTGGAAAAACTCATTGAAATCCGTATTTTAGCCTACTTTCGAGTAGCAAATTCCAAAACGTTTTTCAAAACAAATGGATATGCAATGCTTGTTCCCAAATTAGGCAATCTAGTCTATACTTGTTTGCTGTACGCATAACATAGTAATTCTAGGCTAATAACCAGAATAAGAACACATAACATTTTCAAAATCGAATATCATGGTTAGTAAAGGCCGACCTTCGGATCGGGCGAGAGGGGGTGCTCATAGCTAACCTTCCCTAATCGTACCCTAGCTCCCGAGCCGAGACAACTCTGGTGATGACGGACATGTGGCCTTCGGCACCGAGTCAGGGTTTCCTAAATTCCCCCGTAAAAATATTTAGGTGGCGACTCTGTATCTGGCAAAGCAGTCCATGTTTGGCACTTTTTTCAAAAATCAGTTTTCTCAAAACGATTTGCCGGATTTGGACTCTTTGGTTCAGACTTAGAACCGTGACAATTTTAGAGTCCTGAGCTGTAGTGACCCCAAATGAACGGAACGGGAGCTCACCCTCCCGGGGCGTTCGGGGGACGTCTATAGTAACTAAATTTATTATAGAAACATTAAAATGGACATTTTAACACATTCTGAGGGTTAAACAGAACAAAAGAAAGTTACAGAATTTTTCAGCTTTGGCCGCACCTGCGGAAATCCCCACCGCACGTGCGGGCAGGTGCACCGCATGTGCTTTTATTGCAGTTTGGTTCCGTTTTCTCCCTTGTTATCCGCACGTGTAGCTGTGAGCCCTGCACGTGCGGTTGTGCCTCCCGCACGTGTGGCCATGAGCCCCACACGTGCAGTCGTTTACCCTTTTTTTCTGTCTAAAACTTCAACAATCCCAAGCTTGCAAACGATAGTCACACAGCCAAAATCAAGGAAAATTTACCCTAAAAACATAACATATAAACATATGAACATGAAATTCTAGCTCATTATGATCTAGACTTATTTTATTTGGGCCATTACACCTCCAATTTCCATGATTCCCTCATTCTCACTATGTAGATATATTGACACATACATATGCATCTATTTACATGAGTTTAAGCATACAAAAGAGTGAGATTAGGCATAACACAGAGAGATCAAGTTTCCCATCATATACATCCAAGAGATACATGATCATTTATGAAATTTAGTTACTCACAATAATAACTCTAGTTTTCATGGTGGATGTTTCATTTCAAAGCTTAATTCAAACCAATTGAAGAGAAATTGAGAATTTACTAGTGATCTATACTCACTATAAGTTGTATTCTTCAAATTCCCCTAGCAAGTTCTTCAATCTCCAAATCTTGTTGACCTATTCTCCCTTTCTTTCTCTCCTTTTCAAAATTTCCTATCGGGATGTATGTAAAGTTGCTTCCACTTTGCCATCTAGGGTCAAACTTATATTTCTCATCTACTAAGGCTCATAGTCAAGTTAGTGGGCCTAATTTACATCAATTAAATCATTACGAATCAGGTTTTTGCGAAAATTAATATTATGACCTAAAAATTATGCTAATCATGAAGGTAAAGTCAATTTTGGATTATCGCACATTGAAGGCTTCCAATTTCAAGTTCAAACATCTTAATTCTCACAGGTTTCCTCCAAGAACCAACAGATAGAATGTCACAATTAATTAAATAAGTCATGTATGTAAGCACAACTTCACAAGGAATTTCACCTTAAACACATAATTTCTCATATAGCTAGAGATGTAAAGCATATAGGAGGGTCGGGTTATTACAAATACACATTTATGGAGATACATCTTTATATCATACTTGTATATGAATGCATTATGAATGAAAACTTAGATTCTTTTCTAGACTCCTTATTTCTCAAATGGACCAGTGTGTAAGTAATTAACTCGTGCTCTGATACCACTTGGTCATGACCCGAACCCGCCCCTAGAGGTTTGAATCATACCAGCCAGTAATCACTTGATTACCTACGGCCTCAAACAAAATACAAAATATTTAATATGACGAGGCCTAAAGCGTAAGCAAATTGACATTAAATAAAGTCCATTGAGTAGTGCACAAATGATCAAGATAAAACATTCCCGTATATAGCATTGAACCCATACTTAACTTATATACATTAAGTAACTTCAAACATTAAGTTTACACTTCCAAAATTCAACTTAACAAAAACCAAAAACTTAACATAAAAACACCAAAAGCCTTAACTCGGAGGCACAACACTCCAAGATCACAAAAATAACTCTTCGGGTTGACTCTATGGTTGATCTCCACACTACTCACCTACATTTATATAGGGGAATAGAGTGAGCGAAGCTCAATGAGTAATGACAATGTAAAGGGGTTAATGAATAAGTTAAAATTTAAATAAGAGCAAAGCGTTTTATCTTAAATCAAAAGCTTTCTGAAATAAAACATTCAACAACATTATTCATATCCAATTTTCCAAAACAACCTCGGGTCCAATATAAATTGGAATGACCTCAGGTGTAATCATATGGAACGACCTTAGGTCCAATGATCTGGAACGACCTCTGGTCCAACATATATTACAATTATTTGGAACAACCTTAGGTCTAATCATATCATAGATAAAACAGAATGACCTTGGGTCCACATATCATTCATACGAAATTCATTGAAACTCATTCATTCAGAGCAAAACACAATTTCAAAAAATTATAACATTCATATTGTTTGAAAATAAATACTTAGAACATATCTTTGCAAAATTAGTACTCACAGTGAGCTTGATCTTGCAATGTCCCCTCGAGCAAATAACCTACACAACGCAATCATATGAATTCGATAAAACGGAACATTTGTTTACTTAAAATTTTCTTTACGTATGTAAATTAATTCAAATGGGTTTCTAAATATCTATTAATTTCTCAAAGGGTCAAAATGAATTCTTAAACATATTCAGAAAGTCAAAATTGTAATCAGAAAACTAAGCTGCGTACCCTTATTTTTTTGCACGTGCAAAAGCTCCCATTCACACGTGCGGAAGGTGTCACATGTGCAATAAAAGTAGTAGCCTCACCTTTATTTTGGTCGATATTCCGCACGTGCGGGGTTCACAGTTGCACGTCCGGTTCTAGGTAATTTTGGGTTGCTCAAAAATTCAACAAGTGTCAGCCTTTGACACTCAACTTGGTGTTCAAGACTTGTACAAAAACTTCATCAAACATGAAAAATATACATGAACCAAGTTTAATTTCAACTCAATTGAATCAAAACTTTTAGAAATTTTAAAATCTAACTCTTAATTTCCATGAATTCAAGAATTTCATAATTTAAGCTTCAAACTCATTTATATACACTCTTGCATGGATAAATCCTTCACATAATCTTGTTGCATGTAAATTATATAGCTCAATTCTTGTATAATTCTCAAAATTGAACCCAAGCTTAGCAAATTCAAAGAATTAAAGCTCATATTCTTTAAATGGCAAACTCAATTTCCTAGCGATGTATATGTTAAACCCTAAAATTAGTTCTTTAATTCAAACAATTGATGAGTTATCTACTAGAATTCTAGTTGAACAACATACATTAAACTTGAATTTTGAGTTTTCCCTTCAATTCCTCCAATTTCCCTATGTTTTCTTCATCCAAGCTTGAACTTTCTTTCTTCCTCTCTTGATTTCTTCTCCAGGACAATTTGTTTTTGAGTTGTATCTTATGTCTCTAGAGCAAGCTTCATTATATACATATACACTTAATTAACTTTAGATTACGTTAATTGCTAATTAGGCTTAATTAATCAACTAATTTAACTTTAATTAAGTATGACACTAATTAATTAATCTTCCCTTAATTGACTCAATTAATCATGATTGCAACTTAATCCAATTATTTAATCTAATCCCAATTTATTCTTAATCAATTATTTTTACTTTATACCAATCTGAATCAGATTTTTAATTAAATTCTCATAAGGCTCTAAATATTCAATTAAGTTGATTAAGCTCATCAATTAAAGTTTTCTAAGCCATATAGACATTCAATTTCTGATTTAAAACATAACACCTAATAGATATTCACACACACATACAAATCACACTAGATATTCACATCAAAAGCACAGTTTTCTACAGTTAAATGGATGCAAACATGATATGCATAGTTGGGTTATTTTATGAACCCACCCTGATTACCTCACCTCAAACTGAACTTAGTATGGGAAAGGTAGATCTAAACTGTGTGGCCTAATACTACTGTGAGGTGGAATCCCTTTGTTGTTTGTTGCTCCTTGAATCACCCTGAACATCCTGGCCTTTCTACCTGAAGCTCCTTATCCGCTCTTTCTCTGCTTGGATCACGGTCTCTAAGTGGGTCGCTGACTCCACAAGACAGCCGTAATCCCTAATCATTGACTCAGCCACCTTGAAAAACAGCCTAATCCTCAACCTTTTCTATAACCCAATGCAACGGTGTTCTTCCGTCGCCACAAGTTCTGGTGCAAACATCGACAAACTAGTGAATGCGACCTCACACTCGGTTACTTGCATGTTTAGCTGCTTGAGCTTTAGAAACTGGTCTCTCAATTTCTCCCTAACAGTGGGTGGCAAGAACTTATCTTAGAAGGCGTTGACAAAAGCTTCCCAAGTCACCCCAATACATTCTCACCCATACTTCCACCACTGACCTGCATCTCCCTTTAGTTGGAAAGATGCTAAGTCACCCTCAAATTGCCGTTCTCGATGCCAAGCACCTCGAACGTCTTCACCATCTGTCCAAGCCACTCATCGGCCTTCAGTGGCTCTTTCGAATCCTAGACAAACTTGTCTGGATTTGACCGGAAGAACTCCTTCAAAAATGATGAACCTATTTCTACAACATGGGCCTAGACTTAATGCTTAGCCTTGAGAATGTTCATAGATTCCTCCAACACTCCTTCCATTTTGTGGGCCAAGGCACCCATGGCTTGCTAACCTGCTAGCTCAACCACGTTGACCTAGCCAACTCCCTCCTCTTGTGCCGAAATTTCATCTGATATCGGCACCTCCTATTGCCTAGGCCTGCCACGCCTACAACTACCACATCCTCGTCCTAACATTCTAATAAAGGTAACACAACAGTTTAGCACATTTATAAATGTGCTGAAGCTAACTCACTCACGTCCTAATACAGTGGACAACAATTAATTCATTCTACATAAGCACCAAATCAAGAAATCATAAACAAATTTTCTTTCCAGATAATTAATTATTCTACGACATTGCCAGAGTTCTAGTTAGAATTAGCAGTGATCAAATGCTCTTCTAATAGAACTTCTAGAAATTCGTAGATCCAATCAATATCTTAGAAACGAAATCCCATACTTATCTAGTCACATAAACATGCTATCACATAGCATACCAGGTCTACTTCTAACATTATCTAGCAAGATAAATCAATTATGGTAAAAACCACATCCCACGATCCCAAAGTATTCGAATCCAGTAGCTTTAATACCAAGTTGTAACACCCCAAAATAAAAGTAATGACCCACATTCATAATATTCCCAGAATAGTAGAACTTACACAATAATACCCATTTCATAAATTTTCATTGCTCGTACAAAAGGTGGCATATGCAAATATACATTCATTAATCCTAGATCATGAATCTATAGCATATGACATGACTAAATGAATTAGAACAACAAGGAAGTATATATATATATATATCTATGCCTTAATGGCTATACCTTTCTAAGTCAATACTTGGGTACAACAAAAGCAAGTTAAACTCAATACATATAAAGCCCAAGACTTGTACAAAAATAAGTACACAAAAGAAACAAAAGAAGCTCTCGGCTTCACGTCCTCCCAAGCTATGTCCTTTGTGGAGGCATATCATCAACACCTAAAAGTTGTTTTCCACATAGGGTGAGCTAAAGCCCAATAGAGATACTTGAACACTATGTATGTGTAAAAAGCCCGCGGGGGATCTCACTACAGCTCGGACTCGATTTGTGTCACGGTTCTTAATCTGAACCAAAGAGTCCAAATCCGGCAAATCGTTTTGAGAAAGCAGATTTTTAGAAAAGAAGTGCCAAACATGGACTGCTTTGCCAGATACAGAGTCGCCACCTAAATATTTTATTTTGGGGGAATTTAGGAAACCCTAACTTGTTTGCCTAAGGCCACGTCCATCATCACCAAAGTTGCCTCGACTCGGGAACTTAGGTACGAGAGGGGAAGGTCATGAATTGAGCACCCCTGCTCGCCCGATCAAAGATCAGTCTCTACTAAACATGATATCTTGTTTTT
>NW_021024832.1:3213664-3307370 GCF_004153795.1 Camellia sinensis | reverse complement strand
CACTCGAGATGCGTGCACACGTGCACGCAAACCGAGGACCGAACCTAAGGCACGAATGCCACTCTACCAAAGCATGGCAAGGCATGGAACATGGTATACAAGAATGCAAATTTCAGCACTAAAATATGTCCCAAAACAGTCCCGAATCATGGAAACATGGCTCCCGATGCATGAGCATGAAATGAAACCGAAATACAAAACTAGGCGTATGCATTGGCCTATAGCTATACAAAGCATGCACTATTTGAAAATGGAATGTAAAGAAAGAGTCAAGAAAGCCCAAAAATAAGCACATTTACAGTTCTAGGTAAGGTCAAACGGCGAATGCAAATGGGACTAAACTAGCATGCAAAAATGGCCCTAAATGTGAGATAAAGAAGCAAGTCACAGCTGCAGACCTCAAACACAAGAGGGCCCTTCAACAAAGTTGAAGAGGGGCCCAAAATATTGCATTTTACATTCGGTGGCCAGACCCAAAACAGTATATATGCAAGCCAAAAATACTATGCAAAATATGGAAAAAAAGAGAGATATAACACAAAGTACAAAAATGATGCCTCAAACAGTGAAAGACCCTTAATTAAATATGAATAGGGGGTCAAAATAAGGTCACTTAAAGTTCGAACCTCAGCCCAAAAATAGAAGCACAATAGGCTAACAAATCATGCAAAAATGAGGCCAAAAGAGAGATATAAAGGCAAGTGGAAGATAGAAGCCTCAAACAGTGATGAGCCCTTCAACAATGTTGAAGAAGGGCTCAAAATAAGTTACTTTACAGTTTGTGACATGCCTCAAAACAATTTATACATAGGCCAAAAATACTACACAAGATAATGGCATACAAGAGGGATAATGAAGAAAGTGTGACAAGGAGGCCTCAAACAGTGAGAGGCCCTTAAGAAAAAGTGAAAAGGAGCTCAAAATAAGCCTAGTTCCAGTTAGGGTCGGAGTCCAAAACAGCAAGAAAGTATGGCTAATGTATTGAACAAAATAAAGCACAAAAGAGGGATAAGAGAACTTACCCTTGAAGACCAAGTCTTTAGCAACTCTTGGCTTGAGTTTGGGAGCCTTTGACCTCTAGAAAAGGCCTTGAAGCTTCTGGAATGGAGTGTGGATTGGTTGGCTTAGAGATGGTGTAGAAATGAGTGTGGGGCTTAGGGGTTTTGATGGTTGGAAGTGAGAGGGAGAGAAAGCTAATGCAAGAGGCTTGAGGCAAGAGTTTTTGTAACCCTAAACCAGCAGCTAGAGCTGCTGATATATAGGCCAAAGAGGGGGAAAAAAGGGGGGGAAAATGGAGGGAAAATGAGTCAAGTTTCCCTCCAAAATGCAGCCCCCCGGATATAGAATCTGGGAGGAAAATGAATATACAGCTGTAAGGAACAGGGTGCAAGGATCATGACCGGCCAGCTATTGAGGTTGCAGGTGGCCGGCCGGCTACCTCCCATGGCCGGCTGGCCAAGGGGCAAAAGGTTCAATGAGAATTAGTGGCCGGCCATACCAAAAAGGTAGCCTCTCAGGTGTGCACAACACAACCCTGTGGTTAAACACTGGAAATAGTGAACCAGGAGAGAGAACAACCCACTTTTCAAAGGGGTTCAAAAGGTTCAACAACAATTACTGGCCGGCCACCAAATATTGGTGGCCTCCTAGATGTGTACATCACAAATATGGGGTTTAGGGTTCAAGAAAATGGCCCAAGGGTGGTCAACATTGGCTTTGAAGTGAGGAAAAACGGGCGACGGAGGGCGATGGAGGAATAAAACTGGTTGTCTGAACAATTGCTGGCCTCCCACCTTTCTATGGCCTTCTTATCAATGAAACAGAAGTCCCTGCCAAAAACGAACCAAAACCGATGCAAAATGAGGGTTCGGGGGCCGAAACGCGTAGTTTGGGGCCCCAAAAGTGGGCTGTTAGGCACCGGAAGTGGTGTCCGACCACGAAGTTGGTCTCTCGGACCGCAGTGTCCCTCAAAAGGGAGTAAATAAGAAGTATGCCAAAAACCGGAGCAAACGGAGATGGTTAAGCGGTCCCGAACCGAGGCACACGGCCAACGATTCTGAAAAATCGGAAACCGGACTCCAAACGGGCAAAACGGCCTACGACCACGAAACGTAGCCTACGGCCACTGAGAGATGATCTATGAGGCCTCTCCCTCCCCTCGGGAAAAGAAACAGAGAAAATCGAGCCTGGTTCGCAAACCGAGGTAAGGCGTGAAAGAGTCCGAAAGTTCGAAGGCAAGGCTCGCAGCCAAGACTCCGCGACTTCCGAACGAGCACAATATGCAACATCACCAAGCGCTCAATCGGTGACGTCTGAGTCTTAAGGTCGGTCAAAAATGGGGTGTCTACAGTATGAAACTTAACAAAGTCATAAGGTGAATGCATATGCATGTCATTTTGCAAACATTATATTTTTCTATCTCAAAACAATGCAATGCTATCATTATGATATTTCAATTCATGAAAATACACATTCATATTAGAATATAGGGTAGTGGATGCAAAACATTGGAATCTCTAGGTATGTGTCTGTCAGTAGGCTATGCAAGCACCACTAAAGCCATTTTATTGGTACTAACTGGAAAGATCGGCACTTTACTACACAGGTTTCTGGACTTTCACCAAGGACACACCGGCCAATAATATAAACCACAACCACACCCCCTAACTAGATTCACAAAGGTATATACCCATTTTTTTTTTTCAAAAATGATACATTTTCAATGTTCGAGTATGAAACAACGCTCGATGAAAGATGTATGAGTAATTAGTTTCAATTTAACCTAATCCTCAAACAATTTCTATGACAATCAAAACTATCCTCCATCGATAGCCCAAAACAGGTATTTCTACTCAACAAATAATTTTCCAACAATAGATAAATTCTCATAAATTTCAAAATATGAGCGATAATATATACCGAACTCCATTCTCATCATCAATAGGTACATTCTCCATATCTTTTCAAGACCCAACATTCTTTCTCTTTCTTTTATAAATCAAACATTAATGATTTTTCAAACAAAACCTCCTTTATTTTGAAAATCACATTTAAGGAAGGAATTTACTGCACAACCCAACAATATACACCATTACACAGCCCTTCTCAAGAATTTATTTGAAAAATCCCTCTTTTACATTTCAAAATCAAACCCTAGATTTCACCAAATTGACCAAATCACTAACCTTTTTAAAGAGCAAATAACTAAGCTAAGAATCATACTAAAGGTTGAAGAAATCCCTACCTCAAGTTTAGAAGTGGAAGAAAACAAGAGTTAAAATTTGATGGACTTATAAACAAGATCCTCTCCGATTGAAACGAACCTTTCAACGAGCTCTACCTTTTTCTCTGAGGAGCTATGGTGGAGAAATCAATAGATGAGAGAGTGTTTGAGGTTTTAAGGTAAGAACTATAGAGAAAGAGCGAAGAAATTAGGATTAGGGTTGGTTTAGAGACAGAGATGAATCAAAAAGTGAGTTAAAAACCCTTTTTCCCGAGCTAATATATGCACAAACTGCTCGATTGACCAAAACACTACTCGAGTGCCAAACAAATTAAGTGAGATCGCTCGAGCGACCAAAACACTTCTCGAGCGTACAATGACCCCCTCCCAGAAGTTTTGTGGACTATAGAAACTACTCAAGCGCAAGAAAGACCGCTCAAGCGAAGATACCTTACTCCTAGAACTTCTGCAGACCTGCAAAAATATTGGGAGATCTCAAAGACTGCTCGAGCGACCAAAACACTGCTTGAGCGAACAAGAAGAAAAGTGGACAGTAAAACCTTTCCAAAACTAACTCCGAACCTGTTCTAAACACGACCAACAACGCAACTAAACTACTAATAAGATGATAAAGGGCATGGATAACAATTAAAGGTACATAATCTCGAATTTGAGAACATGAAATGGGTCTGGTCTAAACCGGAACCATTATATTGCCTGACTACATAGAAGCTTATGCCAACGAGATCTTCATAGCTTTGGCGCCGAAAAAAGACGATGAGGAAGATAAAGATGGTGCCATGCAGGCCCAGCCCAGTGACAAGGAAGATGTTGCGGCCAGCCAAGAACATGTTGCTGAAGAAGAACTTGAACCTCTTTTTAAACTTTTTTTTTTCTTTTTTCTTTGTTTGTTTTGCTTTGGCACTGAAATGTTGTAACCAAGCAGATGGCCCCTTCTCTTGTATCCCCAATTCACATAAATAAATCATCTTTTTGCACGCCTTAGTCACTTGTCTTCTTTCTTAATTTGTTATGGTGCCCTATTTTTTCAAGCAAAATGCTGCTCGATAAAGATTTTCAAAGTTTGACAAACCTTCGAACCTACGTTGCTAAGCAAAATGCCACTCAACAAAGGTTTTCAAAGTTGGCCAAACCTCTAAACCTACTTTGTCAAGTAAAATACCGCTCAGTAAAGGTTTTCAAAGTTAGTCAATCCTCCCAATCTACTTTACCAAACCAAATGCCGCTTGACAAAGGTTTTCAAAGTTGAACAAACCTCCCAACCTACATTGCCAGGCAAAATGCTGCTCAGCAAATATTTTGCATTGCAACAGAATGTGCTGCCTATAATGCGATCATGCTAAAAACAATAAAGTTGTAAAGGAAAAGTTGTTTACTTGTTCTATTGATAAAAAGTTTAAAAAAAAAATTACAAGGATAAAAGCCAAAAATAGAAAAACTTCCAATTAGTAGTATTCCATGGTCTTAGAGCAGCTCGACCATCGATGTCCTCTAAATTGTGTGCCCATTTTCCAACTAGTCCCACAATCTTGTAAGGTCCTTCCTAGTTAGGTCCCAAATTACCATCACCAGGAACTATAATGTTTGCCCATGACTTTGGGCAAAATCCAATACCTCACTTTGAATTGCCTTCGGTGTATGGTTTTTGTCATGACCCAAACCCACCTTTATGGATTAGAGTCATAACCGGCCAATAATCATGAGATTACCTACGACCTCAATCAAAAATCAAATTAATAGGGGGCCAAAATGCGGAAGCAGAACTTATAAAGATTGTCCAATGAGTTGTGCATATGTGGCTTAACCAAAAACTTTTCGCATATATGTAATAACTCACACTATACAAACATCTATAGTATGTATTACATAAGTCCAAGATCATTCAAAACTTAGTATTAACAAAAAACAACATTATACACAACTTGGTCACATATGACCATAAAAGAAACAAAAAGAAATCAAAAGCGTCTTGCGTAAGGCGACCTTAGTTAACTTCTCAACATTCAGTTTTGTCACACATCACTGGGGCTGGGGTTGGACATCCCGCTGTTCACCTACATACATATAAATAAAGAGTGAGCTAATGCCCAGTGAATAATACCAAACTAAAGGAGTTCATGAATGAGAACCATTTATTCGAAATTATAAACTAAACTTGTTGATCAATATCAACGCAAAACGACTTCAGGTCCAACATATCATATATTGTATCTATATACAAAATAACCTCGGGTCCAATTCGTATTTACAAAATGAGCTTTGGTCCATCATATGCAAAATGACCTTGGGTCCAATTCTTAGGAAAAATGACCTTCGGTCCATTATATGCAAAACTACCTTGGGTTCATTGTGTGCAAAATAACCTTGGATCCAATTCGTATACATAACGACCTTGGTTCATTGTATGCAAAACGACCTTGGGTCCAATTCATATACAAAACGACCTTGAGTCCATTGTATGCAAAATGACCTTAGGTCTATCAATTCATATTCACATTTGTGTGCATTTTGGGATCCATGATCATGTTCACATTCATCTTTGTATTCAAAATGACCTTAGGTCCAATCAATCCTTATTCAAAATGGCCTTCGTCCCATTTAACAACCGTACAAAATGGCCTTATGCCCATTTAACCGTCTTACAAAATGGCTCTAGGCCCATTTAATAATCTTACAAAATGGCCTTAGGCCCAGTCTATATCCTCATCGAATAAACCGAACGGCCTTGGGCCTATTTCATATTTACACATCAATCACTTCACATATTTCATTGTGAATCAAGTAGATGGAATACTCATTCATAATACCAATTTAGAAGTTCAGAAACTTACAACATAGGTAACATTCAGAAAATAATGCATATACAAAAATATATTTACTAAGATATTACTCATAGTGTTTCGGAGCTTGATTTGTCTTTGCACTTGACCCTACATAATTCATAACACATTGGGTCATAATACAATTCACTCCGTTTTTTAGTTTACTTAATTTTCTTAGGCTTCCTTCGTGCCCTTTAATTTATTTAGGGTGCTCAATGTGTGCCTAAGAATACTCAAAAGTGAAAGAGAATGGAAATTGGAACATAAAATAGTTTTCCAAAAGTTTCTGAAATAGGGCACTCCGCTTGAGCGCAGATTTGGTCGCTCAAGCGATCTGTAAAACTTTGTAAAAGTACTGGTTGCATGATTTTTACACTCGTGCAAGATATTCTTTGCTCGAGCGACGAGTCTTGCAAAATAGGGTCCGCTCAAGCGCAAGGTTTGTCTATCGAGCTACTGTGCAATTCTCTGTAAAACTTCTAGGAGATTGATTTTTATGCTAGAGTGACACTTCTGTAGACGTCCCCCGAACGTCCCGGGAGGGTGAGTCCCGTTCTGTTCGTATTGGGCTCACTACCGTCCGGACTCTCAAATCGTCACGGTTCTTGATCTGAACCAAAGAGCCCAAATCCGGCAAATCGTTTTGAGAAAAATAGATTTTTAGAAAAGAAGTGCCAAACATGGACTGCTTTGCCAGATACAGAGTCGCCACCTAAATATTTTATTTTGGGAAATTTAAGAAACGCTGACTTAGTGCCAAAGGCCACGTGTCCGACATCACCAAAGTTGCCTCGCCTCAGGAACTTGGGTACGATTGGGGAAGGTCAGCTATGAGCACCCCCTCTCGCCCGATCAAAAATCGGCCTCTACTAACCGTGATATCTTGTTTTGAAAGCATTATGTGTTCTTGATCCAGCTATTAGCCTAGAATTACTATGTTGTACGCACAGCAAACAAGTATAGACCAAGTCGCCTAAATTGGAACAAAACATTGCATGTTTGTTTTGAAAATGGTTTGCTACTCGCAAGTAAGCTAAAATGCAGGTTTTTGCCACCCTCAAGCGGGCTTTAGAAAAGATGGTTTTGCCACTATCTAGTGGGCTTAAAACTCACAGTTTTAGTGCATTATTCCAATTTAGGTAATTCAACCTCCATCCACAGGCACTCAGGCAGTTATATCACATAAGCAGCTAGCCTCATGGTAAGTATGTTGTCATGTTTAACATTCACACTCATGCGAGATGCTAAAGCACAAAACACTTACAGTGTACTCCAAGCCAAAACGAAGAACTCGTTAGCAATCAATGTATCATCCAAGTCCATGTTAAGTGCCTAATGCGACGCACACAGAATGCAATTAGGATAGGCTCGGCTAATCCTAGGATGGCATGTGGAATGCACAAATAGGATGCATTCAAGTTGGATTTGAAATAATTATGCAGTTAGCATGATGCGCTAAGCTCGGTGCATGCAATACTGATGAATGATGCATGCATGCATAGCATGAGGTATGCTAAATTAAATATGCCCTAATACTAACCATCAAAGCAAGTAAGTAAAAGGGAGAAAGAAGTGGGGGTTGGAAGACATGCACACACGCACCCACACTTATTACAAATTTGCCCTCACTCGGAGGGTCCGAATAAATATTACAGTCTGAATCAATAATACGAAATTAATTATTACAGAATTTCTAATTAACTAACAAATTAAATACAGAAAGAAGGTGGCCACAGCCCCACCTCGGGATGCATGAATGATGCATGCTTGACTCGTCTTGCCCGAAAACTCGCTGCCATAGCATTGTTGCCTCTGTTTACACTGTCCTGCCCCTCTGAAAATTCTGAAAGTCTCCAGAACTACTTTGAATCATTCCCTGAGTATTCTGGGATGCCACCGGCCAAAGAAAATGATCACCGGCCATGAGAAATGAATTATCGGCCAACTATTGTGACACCAGCTGGACCGTGATGGTCGGTCGGCACTGTATATGGCCGGCTGGCCAGAAATTCCTGCAGAATCCTGCAGTTGACAGCAGCAGAGGGCAAGTAGTGTATGGCATGGAATTTTCAAGCAAATGTGAGCAATGTCCACACTTCCTATCATGCAATGAACTCAAGAGAGCGTGGTCCTCGACCCTCGGGCCATCAATTGTGCATTTCGATGCATGATGGCCTAAGAGGCCAAGTTTGCAACTTAATGTAAATGCATGCAATACACAAATGAATGCTAACACCCTTTCATATTGAGGTCAAGGGCATCGGCAACTGAGGGTTGAGACGTGTTTCGTCACTTTGGATACGAACATACCTCTCCCCTCATGCTTGGTTTGACACCCCAAGCCAAGCAATGCAATGCATGTATGCAATGTACAATGCAAAGTAATGAAACTCATGCAATGCCATGCGAGTGAGCTAATCAATTGCAACAAGACATTTGCTAACCGAGCAAGCTAGACTAATGCAATGTGGGCATATCAAGTATATAACAAGACTATGTAATGCAACTTAACTAAACAAGGCGCGAACATGCAAACAAGATATAATGCAAGCATGCTCCTAATGTAATGCAACATACATCATGCCAAGTATGTAACTAGGTACAAAAGTGGTCTTAAACTGAAATGGGAGGCCTCAGCCATGCCCCAAAACAGTGGCCAAAAGGGCCCAAAATGGTACCAATTATGCATGCAAGCATGCACACGCCAAGGCCTATCATTTGAACATGAAAGGGAACAACTCTAGGCTTACTTAAGGGTAATATACTTGTTCTTTAAACACTTATATTAAACTCTGAAAAGCCTGCAAAAGATGACACCAATACATGCTAGGGAATGGATTCAACAAGATGGCATTCAAGACTACAAATGAGAGCATTGCTCAACACCTACCCCGAGCAAACATGGCATGGATCTTTCAATAGAAAACAGAGTTTTAGCATGCAAAATGGACCTCCAAAACCCACTGATATGGCAACCCAAGACCCCAAACACGTAGGCATGTACAAAAGCCCAAACATGGAGCATAAGACCACACCTCTTTAAGGCATTAAAAGGGGAACAAATGCAAGCATGTAAGCATCAAACATGGACTGAAATGACCTAATGAGTGATTCCAAATCACTGAAATAGTCTAGCCAATACATGCTAATGACTCACACACCCGATACCAACGTGCTAGAATGGAAATGGGGCCACACAAAACATATCCAATTCGACCAAGCCAGCACCTAACAAACCTCAATCATGATAAATAATGACCAAAAGTTTCACAAAGCTAGATAGAAATTTGCAAGCATGAGGGTTTAATGGCTAGGTGCATTTCTAGGCAAAATGGGGGAATACAAAGCAAGTGTATTAAGCATGGGAGAGGCCATTAATCCGACGAAAAACAGAGACATATTATGACCAAACAACACCTAAAAACCTATGAAATGGAACCAAAATCAACCAAGCACATATACTACCCTTATGAGGCCAAAGCATGCACAAATGAGAGACTAAGGGGAGAGGGGTGTCCCTCCCCTATGCAAGACCTCAAAACCCCTTCGTCACCACTGAAAATCCACTAGATTTCAGTGGTGAGAAGGCCAAAACACAGTATTAACCAAAGCTTAGCAAAGAGAGCACCAAGAGGGCCAAACAAGGCCTTAGAGGGGGAGATCGACCCCCAACACCAAAACAATCTTAATGAAGTATCTTAAGCATGCAAATATAAGACTTTTTTCAGTTATACACAAAGTCTAAAACAGTAAGCAAGATAGGTAAAAGACTAGTGCAAGATTGGGGAATATAAAGTAAAAGTGTTACCCTTGGAGAATCCTTGAAGAACAGCAAATTCAACCTTCTTCTTCTGATCGAAACCAGTCCAAAACCTCAAGAACAAACCCTCAATGCCTCCCAAAGTCGAAGTATGGTGTAATAGTGTGTGTTTTAGTGCAATACTATGAACTAAACACACTTTTAGGCTATAAAATACACAAAAAATGAAGAGAGAGAGGGAGATATAGAGGGAGAGGATGATATATCAGATATATGTATGTATTAGGTCTGGATTTTCTCAACCAAAACAAAGGAGAGAGGAGGGGCTCTTATATAGACCAAAGAAAAGGCTAAGCTTCCAAGAGAAGCTATCCTAAAGGGTCAAGGCTTCTAAGGGAAGCTAAGCAAAGGGGCCAAGGCTTTCTTAGGAAGCTGGGATAGGTGTCCAAGCTTTTTGAGGAAGCGAGGACAAAGGTCCAAGCTTCCTCAAGAAGCTAGACCAAAAAGGTGCAAAAGGGGCAAAACAGCCACACTTGTGCGTGGACGGCCAGGTTTGTGCACTCCAGCTGGCACAACTGGCATGTGTTATGCCTGAAAAAGGGGAAAAAGTGATACCGGCCACAAAATGAGGCCACCGGCCAAATAAAGTGCAAAACCAACCACAGAACAGTCGAGTTGAGAGATTCTGAAGCAAGGCGCGTAGCCGAGACCTCCGGGAACTCAAAACAAACACAAGCATGGATGATCATCGAGTGTTCAAACGGTGACGCCCAAGTCTTGGGGACGGTCAAAAATGGGGTGTCTACAGTTGCCCGTCTTTGACAGAACTCGAAAGTCATAACAATGACGGGAGTGAGTGTCAAAGCCCAGAGACGACCCATTTTTGACAAGGCCGAAGACTTAGACAAACATACAAGCTACAGATAAGATATGCACCCGAAGGCGGGGGCAAAATGCAACTGACAATACACGAAGCCGAGCACAACTTATGATTATGCAAAGAAAGCTGCAACAAAGCATAACATGCAACAGTTTTAAGCAATCAACACAAATCCAACTACATTACAATGCAGAAAGGATGTAAGAGAATCATGTAATTCTCGCTACGTTTCACGCGGAGAATACAATACCTGTGCGGTTCGTCTAGTTGCACCAGCTTCAAATGAACCGTACATACAATATCGTGCCTGAAAGAGAAAGAAAACTTAATAGGTACAATATTGTTAGCAGTATGCAATCAATGCAATTGAAAGTGCGTGACAACGCAAGTCGAGTAGGACGCATAACAATGCAATTTGGGGCAAGCATAACAATGCTATGAAGGCACAAACACATGTAAGTAAAGAACACGTGACAATGTGTACAATGTGTGTGATGGGGAACTTGAACACATGTGAGTAAAGCAATACGTGACAACGCATGCAATGTGTATAGAAAGAAACTTGAACACATGTAAGTAAAGCATAACGCGACAACGCATGCAATGTGTATAGAAAGAAACTTGAACACATGTAAGTAAAGCATAACGTGACAACCCATGCAATGTGTGTAGAAAGAAACTTGAACACATGTAAGTAAAGCATAACGCAACAACGCATGCAATGTGTATAGAAAGAAACTTGAACACATGTAAGTAAAGCATAACGCGACAACGCATGCAATGTGTATAGAAAGAAACTTGAACACATGTAAGTAAAGTACATGCAGAAACGTGCACAATGTGTATAGAAAGAAACTTGAACACATGTAAGTAAAGCATAACGTGACAACGCATGCAATGTGTATAGAAAGAAACTTGAACACATGTAAGTAAAGTACACGCAGAAACGTGCACAATGTGTAGCCACCTGAGGATACATATACACATGTAAGTTAAGCATACAATAATGCAGGCAATGTGTATAGCAAGAATGAACACATTTTTAGCATAAGTATAGTGAAGGCATGCTACTCGCATTTGTTGAAATGCAACCAAATCACGACGAGGCATTTGTTGAAAGCAAGACGCATAACGAGCGTGGGGAAAGGATGCTCCTTGCATGCACCGAACATCGCTCATAGAAGACACGGCTTGAGGTCAACTCGAAGGCCTGCTAATGTTTCGAAAGTGCACTTCCTTGCACTGTCTTGAATAATGAAGGTGCCAAACCACATAGTTGACCCGAACAAGGGCACGGGAGGTGCATTGACTGCAAAGGGAGGTTACCGGTATCAATTCCAATACTTTGCTGCCCTGCTCTTCTTTTGCTTTGCTTTCCTTTTTACTGGTAGTTTAAGCACATTGCACTGCCTCAGGCAGGTTTTACTTTTTCAAAAGTGTGTATTTTCACAAAACACATGAGGGAAATGAAACAACTATTTTGTTCAAAAAAAGGAGTTACATTTGTGCTTTCTATGCATCGCATCGCATGGTATCACATAACAATGTGAACGAAATTGAACTTGGTTTGAAAATTAAGCACTTGCATCGTAATAATCAGGTAGTGAACCGACTTACAACTCGATAAGTAAGACAAAGAAACTCGATAAGTTAACCGAGCGTGAGTACAACTTGGTAAGCAACACAAAGACTTAAGGAAGGTGAAATACAACTCGATAAGCAAATTTACAACAACTTGATAAGCCAATGGGCGTGACGCCGCAAAAATCATCATCGGGGGGTATCGGAAGTGGTGGAATTTCCCAAATTCTCAGCGTGTTCAACATGTAAACAGCTCAGGGAGCAAGGAGGAATACCACCGGCCACAGGAGAAAGCAATCGGCCTCAAAAAATGGCCATCGGCCAGCATATTTGATCAATCGGCCAAAAGTTGTGGTCGGTTGGCACTATACTTGGCCGGCCGGCCATAAATGACAGAGACCAGCAAAATGCTGACATCTGTCCTCCACTCAACCTTATCCCCTACAAAAGGCATCAGCTTCGTAGTTTTTCTCAATTCCATACTGATTTGCTCCAAATGGAAGAGTTTCTTGCCCAAAATCTCACAGCTTGGATTGCCAATTTGGACGGCTCGAAAAAGCGAAACTTCCGAGGTTTCGGTATGAATGCACTATTCACGCTGAGTCGCACTCCGCTGCACTTACCGTTTCTTCACGCCGCGGCAAGGTTTTGGAATCCGGTAACACATGTCTTTAGCTTTGGCGGGCAAGAGGTGTGTCCTACCTTCGAAGACTTCCAAGCTTTGATGGAATCCGAGCGTGATGAGGAAATCTTCCTCAGCTTCGCTTTAGCCACGCCCAAGCCTTAGGCCGAATGTGTGGACTTACTATGCACCACGCTCGATCTTTGATTTGTGATGGAATGTTGGATGTTCCGAGTTTGATTTGTCGATTTTCTAATGCCGGCGACCGCAATGACCATCATTGGCAAGGCTTTTGGCGACATGCCCTCTGGTTGTGCATGTTATCTCATTTCTTGTTTGTCTCGGGCTCCGGAGGGTCTAGCGTCCGGTTGATTGAGGTTACCCAAGGCTTGAAGGAGGGCAAGGGCTGCATTGCCATGACTCTGGCTGAGACGTTGATGGGCTTGGATGCCTTTTATCGCTGAGAGACAACCAAATTTACGGGGAGTCCACTATTGCTGCAGGTAATGTTTCCCACCTGATCTCACATGTGTATTGCTCACACCACTCGGCCATGGAGCTCGATTTTTCTCACAAAACCCTTTTCTTACTTTTCTCACATCGTACATCTCTCTATTCTTTATTCTCTCATTTTTCATCCCTTCCCAGGTGTGGTTGATGGATAAGTTGCAGGTTGTGGACTCTTGCCCGACCTACTCAGCTCGCGGCTACTTCTTCCGACGCCGTCTGGTTGATGCCCTTGATGAAGGCTGGTGGTTTGACTGGATGTGCAGTTTGTCTGCAGATCGCATTGCTTGGCGGTGCCCTTGGCTTAACCTACCGGCGATGGGCTACAGCATGTCCCGGCAGACTGGGATTCAGTTGATTGGCTTAACCCACTGTGTGTTCTACTTCCTGTTCCGGTTCCAGCGTCAGTTTGGTCACGATCGGACTTGCCCGCCAGAGGGGATAGAGTATCATGCTGCGTTCCTGGTTCGAGGTGCACAGCTTGCTCGGCATGTCGTGGCATGGGGGGCTTGGGAACTCCTGGCCCCGCTCCCACTTTTAGTTGTACTTTGTCTGATGAGTGCATAGATTGGCTTAACGAAGAGGCACAGATTGGGCCCAGCTTGGTATCAGAAGCTTCGACCAGCTCTGGGAGGGCGGGTAGGAGCACCTGACTTGTCTATGCCCCGGATTTGTTGCTTTATCAGAACTTTCAAGTTTTCTTTATGAATGTAATAAAAAGCAACTTTAATTTGTATGCAATAGCAGGAGAACTCTGTATTGAAATCAATGAAATTGAAGGTTATGGGTACTGAAAATTTTCTGTTTTGGTCCAAAAATGGTCTAAGTTGTAAAAAGATTAATTTGAACAAAGTCAACTTTTATTAAAACTTTTCAAAAACCATTTTCGATATGGATCAGAACTGGACACGCCTGAAATCTGTCACTAAGATGCACAACCCTGGATCCCTGCAACTGGAAAGTTGCCCCTAGTCTGAATAGCACTACAGCACTGCACAGCAACGAAAAGTTGCCCTTAGTTTGAAGAGCACTGCACCGGAGATCATAACCGAACTCTTGAATGCTGAATAGACAAAGATGGCCGAGATGATCAAATGGACAAAGTTGATCAGGGAAAAGTTTATGGCTGAACTTTAGGATGAAGTTGCCCACGTATCCCAAAGATGGGAATCAAGCCTTACGTAGTTCAGGCTCGGGTTCACTCGGGTATTTTCACTCTCCTTTTACGCTCTAACTTTTTCCAAGACTGCCCTTTGCGGGTTTTCAACCATGCGAGCTCAGTTTTTGTATTTTCAAATTTTTTTATGCTCTAATTTTTGCCTAGGTCGGCCTTTCAGGTTTTTGGCCTAGCAAGCCTCTCAGGGATAATATTTCTTCAACTTGTCCATGTTGATCGGTTAGGAGAACTCTAGGCCATCTAGATCCATCAGAACCACAGCTCCACCTGACCAGATAGACTTGATGATGTAGGGACCAGTCCAATTGGGTCTGAACTTGCCCCTAGGGTCGTGAATGGGAGCTCAGTTGTCCTTGAGCACCAAATCTCCTTCTTTCAAACTCCTGGACTTAACTTTCTTGTTGAAAGCCCTGGCAATTCTGCGCTGATAACCTTGAACATGGTACAGTGCTTTTAGTCTTCTCTCATCAAAGAGCATGAGTTCCTCAAACCTGCTCGGCTGCCAATCTGCTTCGGCTATTTGACACTCAGCCAATACTCGCAATGACGGAACCTCAATCTCGATAGGTAGAACGGCCTCCATCCCATAAACTAATGAATACGGAGTCGCCTCAGTAGAAGTTCTAATTGAAGTTCGGTAGCACCACAGAACAAACGACAACTTATCTGGCCAATCCCAGTAGGTTTCCACCATCTTCCGCAATATGTGTTTGATATTCTTGTTGGCGGCCTCAACTGCTCCATTAGTTTGCGGCCGATATGTAGACGACTTATGAAAAGCCACGTTGTACTTCTCCAACAAGTCAATCACTTCCTTCTTGAAGTGGGAACCATTATCTGAAATAATCTCGTTTGGGACCCCATAGTGGCAGATGATGTTGTTCCTGATGAACTTTGCAACGTGTGACGCCTTCAACACCGCATAAGACTGGGCCTCGACCCACTTCGTGAAATAATCTATCGCGACCAGGATGAACTCATGCCCATTCGATCCTTTTGGAGTAACAGCCCCGATCACGTCAATTCCCCAAACTAAAAATGGCCAGGCGAAATCATATTGTACAGCTTCGATGGCGGAATATTCATGCGGTTTGCGTGGATTTGACACTGGTGGCATCGCCGAACAAAGCTGATACAATCCTCCTCCATGGTGGACCATTAGTAACCTTGTCTGAGGATCTTTCGCACTAGCATTACCCCGTTCATATGTGCTCCACATTCTCCTCCATGGATGGCCTCCATTAGGCGCTTCAATTCTTCAGCTTCTACACATAGCTTATGCATTCCCAGATGACCTCTCTTATACAGCTTACCCCCGCAGATGATGAACTAAACAGCCATTCTTCTGATTGCCCTCTTATCTTTGGCATTTGCCCCTGGTGGATACGCCTCCTTCTCCAAGAAATTCCAAATGTCGTAATACCAAGGGTTCTCGTCCTGAACCTCATCTATAGCAGCAATCGACTCATAGGCTGGTGCAAATTTCTGGTCAATAATGACTGGACGCATCCGGACTCTAAACGGGATGTCTATCATAGAAGATAGAGTTGCTAGTGAATCTACGAACCTGTTGTTCTCTCTTAATAGATGAGCAAATTTAGCTTCTCAAATCGAGGAATTAACAAGTCCAAGGTCTGGTGGTACATTATCATCTTTTCTTCTTTGACTTTTCAATATCCTTTTCCTTGAGATACAACAAGGTTCGAGTCCCCGATGACGTCCAACCGTTTTGCCCCTAGCTCCAGGGCTGCTTCTAAACCAGCAATGTATGCCTCATATTCTGCTTCGTTGTTCGAGACTTTGAACCGAAGTTTGAAGGCTAGAGGGATACGGGAATTGTCGGGTGCTATCAGTAACACCCCTATTCCATACCCGTACTGATTTGACGCTCCATCAAAGTACATCGTCCAAAACTCGTCGTCGATATGAAAAATGGCCTCATCTGGAATAAGTATTCAACTAGTTCACCTCCTTCCACTGGATGATCGGCTAGGAATTCTTTTACTGCTCTTGCCTTGACTAACTTGCGCGTTACATACTTCAGATCGAATTCGGAAAGCAACAGCAATCAACGAGCTAGCCTACCTGTAAGTGCCGATTTCTCGAAAAGATAATTGATGGGATCCAGTCGTGAAACCAACATTACGAAGTGAGCTAACAGGTAGTGTCGCAGCTTCCTGGTAGCCCATACCAAGGCTAAGCAAGCCTTTTCTAACGATGTGTAACGGGTCTCATACTCTAGCATCTTCTTGCTTAGGTAATAGATGGCTCTCTCCACCTTGTCCTCTGATTCTTGCGCGAGCATGCAGCCCATTGTAGTCTCAGTCACTGAAAGGTACAATATCAACGGTCTCCCCGGCTCTGGCGGTGACAACAAGGGTGGGTTCTGTAAGTATTCTTTGATCTGTTCAAAAGCAACTTGGCATCGGCCGTCCCACTGGAACTTTGTTCCTTTCTTCAGGAGACCAAAAAGTGGTTCACAAGTCAAGGTTAATTTTGTGATAAACCGTCGTATGAATTGCACTTTACCCAGAAAGCCTCGCACCTCCTTTTCAGTCCTTGGTGGTGGCATTTCTAAGATGGCCTTGATTTTGGAAGGGTCGACTTCAATGCCTCTTTGCGTAATCAGAAACCCCAACATTTTTCCCGCTGTAACGCCAAACGTACACTTCTGAGGATTCAGTCGCAACCGAAATTCTCTGATCCTTTGAAAGAACTTTTGTAAGGCGGTGTAGTGGCCCTCTCTTTCTTTGGACTTGACAATCATGTCATCCACGTACACCTCAACCTCTTTGTGGATCATGTCATGCAATATTGTGGTCGCGGCCCGTTGATATGTAGCTCCAGCATTCTTCAATTCAAACGGCATTACTCTGTAGCAGTATGTCCCCCACGGGGTGGTGAATGCAATATTTTCCCGATCTTCAGGTGCCATCACTATCTGATTATAGCCTGAGAAGCCATCCATGAATGAAAGTAGAGCATGCCCCGCTGTGAAGTCTACCAACTCATCAATATGGGGCAAGGGAAAGTCATCCTTCGAACTGGCTCTGTTCAAGTCCCTGAAATCCACGCATACCTTGATCCTGTCATCATTCTTCGGCACTGGAACGATATTGGCCAACCAAGTCGGATATTTGAATACCAGTAGGAAGCCTGCGTTGATTTGCTTGGTGACCTCTTCCTTAATCTTGATGGCCCAGTCAGGGCGGATTCTTCTGAGTTTTTGCTTGATGGGTCGGACCTCGGGGTCAAGAGGGATCCGGTGCTGTACAATCTCAGGATCGATTCCAGGCATGTCTTCGTAGGACCATGCGAAAACATCTTTGAAATCTTTTAATAAAGCGACTAAGCGCTCGCGTTCCTCCGAAGACAACGTGGACCCGATCTGGACCAACCACGGGTCCTTCTCAGTACCAACATTCACAGTAATGATTTCATCCATTAAAGGCTTAACAAATCTTTCCTGCTCTTGATCAATTAATCGTTGAAAAAATGGAGGAATTTCTTCCTCGTCGTTTTTGTCAAAATTTTGAAAGTCCTGATTCAAGCAATAAACCAAAGGCACAGAAAAGTACTCAGAAACCACATCCACATCATTCTCATTAAGTGCTTCTAAACCGTCCGATTCTTCTGTTACAACAGACTCAAAAGAGAAAGAAAAAGATGACATGGACAGGACTGTGGCATCCGGATTATCACCCCCAGGAATACTGGACTCAGACTCAGTTGAGCTGGAACCTGATTCCGACTCACAAGACTCGGTGGAATCAGATTCCGGCTCACTACCTGACCCGGCGTTGCTTGACAAAAATCCCTCTTCATACTGCCAAATGAGAGAGGGTGCGATAGATGCATCCAAAATAGTTGCTGGTAGGCCCGCTGTCATTCCATTCCCAATCATGGATATTGAGAAGTTATCTCCCAAAGCACTTCTGTTCGATTGGAGGATCTGAAAGTAGACATGCCAGTGCTACCCCCATTTCATTTTCAGCGTCCTCAGACTGCACTTTCTTACTCTGCTCAACCTCAGCCAATGGGTTTGTTCGCTCTTCGGCAACATCATCCCCAGATAACTGCAGATCAAAGAAGATCTCAAACCCCGGCCCGTGCTTCCTCTTCGCGTTCAGCCACGGCTCTGGGAAGCCACAAAACGGAAAGTCCTCCCCCTCCCGAACAAAGCGTCCGTTTAGGGTACCTTGAATGGGCCGGTGCATTAAGTCAAAAGGCTTCCCCGCCTTCTTCGCTCTGGCTCTCCCAGCCATCTCCTTACCTTTCCTTATCCAATCCCCTTTGGTGGGAAGATAACCCAAACCAAAGGTATGTGGGTTGTGTGGCACCTCGGCCAATGCTGCGACGCCCTTCCGGCCGCTCTTTCCCAATCCCATCTCGGGGATGTGTTGAAGCTTGTTCATGAGGTATACTGATTGAGCACTGACATACATCCCCTCATTAACAACTAAGATGTTCTACATGACCCGGGCCTCAGCTAGGGTAAAACCGGATAAGAACACATCCTCCACACCGTGCTCAATTTCCAGGATTGGTGTAGACACCTCCGGCGGTGGATGGATCGATGAATTCCCAAAAACAATGGCTACTCCCTTTCCATGGGGGTATTTCACCATTTGATGCAAGGTAGAAGAAATTGCCTTCACTTGATGCAGCCACGGCCGCCCCAAGAGTAGATTGAAAGTTGCGGGAACCTCTAGGACGTGAAAGTCAATTTCATGCTGCCCGGCCCAACCTTGGTCTGAATTTTCGCTGTTCCCATGACTTCTCTACTTGTGTTGTCGTATGCCCGAATCACCTGGGCTGTTGGCACAAAGTCCATGGCCTTCAAACCAATTGCATAGGCAGTCCTTGCTGGACACACATTGATGGCGGACCCTGTGTCGACAAGCACCACGGGTATCCACTTGTTCCTGCACTCCACGGAGATGTAGAGTGGCTTGTTATGGTTCGCACCTTCAGGTGGCAATTCTTTGTCGGAGAAAGTTAACATCGGGGTAGCTCCTCCTAGAAAAACTAAGCCCACCAACTGCTCTGGTGTGGTGTCTATGGAGAGCTTGGCCTTGTCCATGGCGGATAAGACGGCTTGTCGATGCACTCACGATGCCATAAGCAGTCCCCAGATGGAGATGTCTACTTGTATCTTCTTCAACTGTCTCAAGACGGCCTCATCTTCAAGTTGCTTTTCTTTCTGCTTCTCCGCTTCCTTATCCTTCCCAGATGCCTCTGGCTGGTCTAGGTGCGGGGGCTTGAAATACCGCCCGCTTCTCGTCATATGATCGACCTCACCGATATACCAGGTATCATCTGGTTGGTTACTTCCCCAATCCTCGTCCGTGTGGGCAAGACATAGGTCATCGTCTTCCCACCACATCCCATCGGCAACCGACAGACACCTGTCCGATTCTGGTATGACCGTTCTCGTACTCACAATACACTCCATGCATATGCTCGCAGCATTATCTGTCTCTGTGCACACAGCAGTTTCAGTCCCCACGTGGGTCTTAGCTTTCCTGATTCTCTCAGAATCCTCAAACCTTTCCTGTTCCAACTGTGTCAGTACAGCTGGTTGTTCATCAATTCCTGTATTCAAAATACTCCAATCTTGAGCGAAATTCTTGACACCGGCGCTCTCCGACAATTCGTTTTGACTTCCGGCCCTTCTGACCACAACTAATATTCCTGTCCCTGCCGGGCCCTATTCTGGTTGGAATTCTTCCACAACATCCGGTTGATCATCCAGCCACCCGGTAGCCTCTGTCGATTCCTCATAATCAAACCAGTTGACTGTGGGGTTCCCTGGATCTTGGTCATTGAAAAACTGGAGGTTGGCAAAGTCCTCTCCCACAGCCGCTAAATCATCTGCCCCTTGCTTAAATCTATCCCCCTGGATCATACACAGCTCTGCCCTTTCTGGCAATTCTATACTTGGCCTAGCCCGACTTGCTGACAGAATGTAATCAGTCAGATTGTAGGTTTCCTCAGCGAGACTCCCAGACTGTTCAAACCTTGACTCAGCAACCCCATCCTCCTCTGCAATCTCCCCTTCTCTGTCTTCGACAGTCACCACCATTGGTTTGGGTTGAGTTCTGGAGATGTCCAACACGCACAAGTCAGTGCAGTCGGGAAGGAACACCTCCGGCTTAGGTAGGTGGGAAGGAGTTATGTAAATGCTAGGATCGTAAGGCACGACCCCAGTCTAGATGAAGTTGATACGTTTGGGAGGTGGAGCTTGGTTGTGCGGAGGGAGAGGGTTGGTTGTGACGTTGGGTTTTTCTGGAGGCAGGATAACCCCGTTATCGATGAGATCTTGAATCTCATGACGTAATCGGTAGCATTGGTCGGTGTCATGACCGTGCTGTTGATGAAATGCGCAATATTTGGCTGGGTTGTGGGTAGGGGAAAGTTTTTCCGGTAATGGCCGTGGCTTTAGGGGTTTCAGGTGCCCCTTTCTGATTAAAACACCTAAAGCCTTGGACAAGGACATGTGTAGTAGGGCGAAGGCTCTTTGGCTTTTGGGTTGGTATTTGGCTGTTTGTGTATTTCTTCCGGACACGCCGGAGAATGGCGTAGCTGCCACGGTCCTTGGAGGGGGAGGGGGAATGGTGGTGACCGTACTCACTTCTGAGGTTCTTGCAGTTGTAACACCACTCGGGCCAGCATTGTTGTTGCGATTGAAAGTTCTTCTGGGTTGCTCTCGGTCGTTATCAATTAAGCCCTGCTTCAAGGCATCTTCAATTTGTACTCCCATCTCATGCAGATCTGAAAAGGTAGGAAAGGGGAGCACGATCATCTTCTGCATCAACTTAGGCTGGAGATTGCGCACAATCATCCTAATCTGATCCTTGTCCCTGGGCCTTAGGGTCATCATCGAGGCCTTGGCTCTCCATCTGGTCACGAACTCTGAAAAGCTCTCCTTAGGCTCCTGCCTTGTCGTCTCGAGATCACGAGTCGTAATCTCGATTTGCGTGTTATACGAATATTGTGCGATGAAGGCCTCGGCCATCTCATCCCAGTTTCTCTTGACGTCATCTTCTAATTTAGCGTACCAGATGGCCGCCACACCCGATAGGGTCCGGCCAAACAGAGACAGCTTCTGTAGTCTGGTGAGGCCCATCGGCCTTAAGATATCTGAAAACAACCTCAGGTGCACCATGGGGTCACCAGTCCCATCAAATCGGTCAATTTATGGCATTTTGAACTGATCTGGCAGCGTTATAGCTACGTCCGTATATCCGTCCTCAATGTCGGGAATGGACTTGACTCCTTGGGATTTCTTAAACATCTTTTCCAGCTTACTCAGCTTCAGTGCTGTGGGGTCCATTTCGAACTCGAAGGGAGAGTCGGGTACATTGATAGGCGTGGGCGCCTTGGATAGTTGTAGTGGAATCAGGGGCGGAGCCGGCCCCGTTAGAATGTCTGTATCCTCTTGGACATTTTGAACATTTGGTGTCTCCTCGGGTATCGGAACCCTTGGTGGGGGAGGGGCTTGATGCGAAGCAGATGCCCCGGCTTGCTGCTGTAGCCTTACGATTAACTCTGCTTGTTCAGTCATAACCGTGGCCTGTTGCTTGTCAAACTCCGCCTATTGGACAACATCTTGCTGCATAACTTTCATGCTCTCCTGGAGCTGGCGCACCATCTCCTCTAAGCTTGCCATATCGCTTTGCTTTGATTGAATTACTGGTATATATTCCCTCTCTGTAGCGAAAATTGAGACCTCAGCCTGATTGTCCACTGGTAGGGTCGACCACTGCTCGGGCGATCTCTGCTCAGACACACTGTGTCTTCTCGGCTTTCGTCTGATAACCGGGGGTAGAGAATAAAACACTGGTTGTCCGTCAATTAGATCCTCAGATCGATTGAGCCGGCGACCTCTAGTCTAGAGTGCTTGGGGGATATCAACTGGGTCAGAAGCAATCGTGCTAAACTACCTAGCAAGAAGATAAATAAAGCAATAAGGAAATAAATAACCTAACAAATGGGCAGCGTAACAGCGAAAAATAAATACACACAACACACAGTCGGGTATCACAACACACGGTTGATAAACTGAATACACTGCTCCTCAATACTGATTATTGTCTCTGAATCACTGTTCCCAAAATTGAACCTGATACCCGCAAATAACTGATTCTTAAACATTGAACTGGCGCCCGCAGGCCTGATGCCCAAACTTGCAAACTGATACACGCATTCCTGTAGAGACACACTCCTAAAGCACATAGCAGATAAGTGAGAGCCAAAACACCCCTATGTTGGGGGTAGGGTTTCCCTGTCCTATTTTGTTAGGAACTAGGGTTTCACTACACACGCAGTGGTTTCAAACAACCTATCGGGTAAGCAACCTGTCCTAGTTTGGAATGGTCACTATGGATTCCGAATATGCACTAGGTCGAATGGTCAAAAAGGGTGCCCCAGCAAAACCGGGGTTTGGGCTCCCATACTGGCAGAGCCCGTAACCGATCAGCCTTATGGCATGGTTTGACAAAGCAAGCCTCCGGCAAACCGTTCAGGAATAGTAGATGGCAAACACGGTGTCCTAGGCGCACCAATGCACATGCAATGCAAAGAAACACATAAGTGAAATCAAAACTGGATATCACGAGTTCGAGTCAAGCTCTCTAACTCCCCAGCAGAGTCGCCAGAAACTGTAGACGTCCCCCGAACGTCTCGGGAAGGTGAGTCCCGTTCTGTTCGTATTGGGCTCACTATAGTTCGGACTCTCAAATCATCACGGTTCTTAATCTGAACCAAAGAGTCCAAATCCGACAAATCGTTTTGAGAAAAATAGATTTTTAAAAAAGAAGTGCCAAACATGGACTGCTTTGCCAAATACAGAGTCGCCACCTAAATATTTTATTTTGGGAAATTTACAAAACCCTGACTCGATGCCAAAGGCCACGTGTCCGTCATCACCAAAGTTGCCTCGGCTCGGGAACTTGGGTACGATTGGGGAAGGTCAGCTATGAGCACCCCCTCTCGCCGGATCAAAGATCGGCCTTTACTAACCATGATATCTTGTTTTGAAAGCATTATGTGTTCTTATTCCGGTTATTAGCCTAAAATTACTATGTTGTGCGCACAGCAAACAAGTATAGACCAAGTCGCCTAAAGTAGAACAAAACATTGCATGTTTGTTTTGAAAATGGTTTGCTACTCGCAAGTAAGCTAAAATGTAGGTTTTGCCACCCTCAAGCGGGCTTTAGAAAAGATGGTTTTGCCACTATCTAGTGGGCTTAAAACTCACAGTTTTAGTGCATTATTCCAATTTAGGTAATTCAACCTCCATCCACAGGCACTCAGGCAATTGTATCACATAAGTAGCTAGCCTCATCGTAAGTATGTTGTCATGTTTAACATTCACACTCATGCGAGATGCTAAAGCACAAAACACTTACAGTGTACTCCAAGCCAAAACGAAGAACTCGTTAGCAATCAATGTATCATCCAAGTCCATGTTAAGTGCCTAATGTGACGCACACAGAATGCAATTAGGATAGGCTCGGCTAATCCTAGGATGGCATGTGGAATGCACAAATAGCATGTATTCAAGTTGGATTTGAAATAATTATGCAGTTAGCATGATGCGCCGAGCCTGGTGCATGCAATACTGATGAATGATGCACGCATGCATAGCATGAGGTATGCTAAATTAAATATGCCCTAATACTAACCATCATAGCAAGTAAGTAAAAGGGAGAAAGAAGTGGGGGTTGGAAGACATGCACACACGCACCCACACTTATTACAAATTTGCCCTCGCTCGAAGGGTCCGAATAAATATTACAGTCCGAATCAATAATACGAAATTAATTATTACAGAATTTCTAATTAACTAACAAATTAAATGAAGAAAGAAGGTGGCCACAGCCCCGCCTCGGGATGCGTGAATGATGCGTGAAAACTCGCTGTCATAGCATTGTTGCCTTTGTTTACACTGTCTTGCCCCTCTAAAAATTCTGAAAGTCTCCAGAACTACTTTGAATCATTCCCCGAGTATTCTAGGATGCCACCGGCTAAAGAAAAGGATCACCGGCCATGAGAAATGAATTATCGGCCAACTGTTGTGACACTGGCTGAACCGTGATGGTCGGTCGGCACTGTATATGGCCGGCCAACCAGAAATTCCTACAGAATCCTGCAGTTGACAGCAGCAGAGGGCAAGCAGTGTATGGCATGGAACTTTCAAGCAAATGTGAGCAATGTCCACACTCCCTATCATGCAATGAACTTAAGGGAGCGTGGTCCTCGACCCTCAGGCCATCAATTGTGCATTTCGATGCATGATGGCCTAAGAGGCCAAGTTTGCAACTTAATGTAAATGCATGCAACACACAAATGAATGCTAACACCCTTTCATATTGAGGTCAAGGGCATCGACGACTGAGGGTTGAGACGTGTTTCGTCACTTTGGGTACGAACATACCTCTCCCCTCATGCTTGGTTTAACACCCTAAGCCAAGCAATGCAATGCATGTATGCAATGTACAATGCAAAGTAATGAAACTCATGCAATGCCATGCGAGCGAGCTAATCAAATGCAACAAGACATTAGCTAACCGTGCAAGCTAGACTAATACAATGTGGGCATATCAAGTATACAACAAGACTGTGTAATACAACTTAACTAAACAAGGTGCAAACATGCAAACAAGATATAATGCAAGTATGCTCCTAATGTGATGCAATATACATCATGCCAAGTATGTAACTAGGTACAAAAATGGTCTTAAACTAAAATGGGAGGCCTCAGCCATCCCTCAAAACAGTGGCCAAAAGGGCCCAAAATGGTACCAATTATGCATGCAAGCATGCACACGCCAAGGCCTATCATTTGAACATGAAAGGGAACAACTCTAGGCATACTTAAGGGTAATATACTTGGACTTTAAACACTCATATTAAACTCCGAAAAGCCTGCAAAAGATGACACCAATACATGCTAGGGAATGGATGCAACAAGATGGCATTCAAGACTACAAATGAGAGCATTGCTCAACACCTACCCCGAGCAAACATGGCATGGATCTTTCAGTACAAAATAGAGTTTTAGCATGCAAAATGGACCTCCAAAACCCACTGATATGGCAACCCAAGACCCCACACACATAGGCATGTACAAAAGCCCAAACATGGAGCATAAGACCACACCTCTTTAAAGCATTAAAAGGGGAACAAATGCAAGCATGTAAGCATCAAACATGGACTGAAATGACCAAATGAGTGATTCCAAATCACTGAAATCGTCCAGCCAATACATGCTAATGACTCACACACCCGATACCAACGTGCTAGAATGCAAAGGGGGCACACAAAAAATATCCAATACGACCAAGCCAGCACCTAACAGACCCCAATCATGATAAATAATGACCAAAAGCTTCACAAAGCGAGGTAGAAATATGCAAGCATGAGGGTTTAATGGCTAGGTGCATTTCAAGGCAAAATGGGGGAATACAAAGCAAGTGTATTAAGCATGGGAGAGGCCATTAATCCAACCAAAAACAGAGACATATTATGACCAAACAACACCTAAAAATCTCTGAAATGGAACCAAAAACAACCATGCACATATGCTACCCTTATAAGGCCAAAGCATGCACAAATGAGAGACTAAGGGGAGAGGGGTGTCCCTCCCCTATGCAAGACCTAAAAACCCCTGCATCACCACTGAAAATCCACTGGATTTCAGTGGTGAGAAGGCCAAAACACAATATTAACCAAAGCTTAGCAAAGAGAGCACCAAGAGGGCCAAACAAGGCCTTAGAGGGGGAGGTCGACCCCCAACACCAAAACAACCTTAATGAAGCATCTTAAGCATGCAAATATAAGACTTTTTTCAGTTATACACAAAGTCTAAAACAGTAAGCAAGATAGGTAAAAGACTAGTGCAAGATTGGGGAATATAAAGTAAAAGTGTTACCCTTGGAGAATCCTTGAAGAACAGCAAATGCAGCCCTCTTCTTCTGATCGAAACCAGTCCAAAACCTCAAGAACAAACCCTCAATGCCTCCCAAAGTCGAAGTATGGTGTAATAGTGTGTGTTTTAGTGCAATACTATGAACTAAACACACTTTTAGGCTATAAAATACACACAAAATGAAGAGAAAGAGGGAGATATAGAGAGAGAGGATGATATATCAGATATATGTATGTATTAGGTCTGGATTTTCTCAACCAAAACAAAGGAGAGGGAAGGGGCTCTTATATAGACCAAAGAAAAGGCTAAGCTTCCAAGAGAAGCTATCCTAAAGGGTCAAGGCTTCCTTAGGAAGCTGGGACAAGTGTCCAAGCTTCTTGAGGAAGCAAAGACAAAGGGCCAACCTTCCTCAAGAAGCTAGACCAAAAAGGTGCAAAAGGGGCAAAACAGCCACACTCGTGCATGGACGGCAAAGTTTGTGCACTCCAGCTGGCACAACTGGCATGTGTTATGCCTGAAAGAGGGGAAAAAGTGATACCGGCCAGAAAATGAGGCCACCGGCCAAAGAAAGTGCCTGTCGACTACTCATAGTGCCAACCGGCCAATGGACTATTTCACCAATGGCCAGTATCAAGAAGACACGGCCGGTGGCCTCAAACCACGGCCGGTGGGTCTCAAGGGGGGCTAACAAGCCACTCCCTGTCTCAGAAACAAAAAACACAAGTGTTTGGTGCAAAACCAACCACAGAATAGTCGAGTTGAGAGATCCTGAAGCAAGGCGTGTAGCCGTGACCTCCGGGAACTCAAAACAAACACAAGCATGGATGATCAGTGAGTGTTCAAACGGTGACGTCCAAGTCTTGAGGACGGTCAAAAATGAGGTGTCTACAACTTCCTTTGGTGAAGAGGACAAGACAAATTCTGGAATTTCCAGAATTTTGTTTGAAGCTCAAAACACATTTCCAAAGGCTCAAAGCTTACAAGTTGATACCAAAAACATGGAAAAACATTATATAACATGAAAACATTGGTAATTTGAGACAAATTGCCCAAAATCTTGGTCTAATTCCCAAATCATTTCCTATTCTTCTTGATAAATTCAAAACTCATGCAATCAAGTTCCATAACTCCTTAGATTATGCATGCATGTAAAATATAGACTCCAACTCCAATTCAAATGGTACAAATGATGTTCAAAATCATGAAGCTCAACAAAATTATGCATGCATGTGTGATTTGGCACAAAATTCTTCATGTTAAGCTTGTACCCTACATTTATTCACCAATTCTTCTTGAATACACGTCATTATGGACTTAAGCTCATGAATTAAAGTTCAAATACTCACTTGAAGCCTTCAATGCTTCCAATTCTAGCAAATTCTTGAGCCAAGCCTCTCAAATCTTTAATCTCTAGATCAATTCTACAAGAATTTGGTCCCTCTCTCTCTAAATCAAGTGTTTTCTCTCTTGAAAGCTCTCTTGACAGATTTTTGAGCTCAAAGATATGAATTAGCCCCTTAATTAGCATATCTATAGGCTTCCTTAATCTTATTAACTAATCAAAACTAATTAAATCAAATTAATCTAATTATTTTGATTCGAATCAAATTTTAATCAAATTTCACCGTAGGTTCTAAATATCATGCTAATCACAATGGTATAATCAATTTTGGTTCCTGACATCTCTACGGCCCTCAATTTCAATTTATTACAGCATACAGAGCAGAGTTTCCTGCGGCAGATAGATATAAATTCAAAACTACACATAATCACATAATTAGCATCTAAATTCACATCAAGCACACAATCAAAAGCATAATTAACAATTAATAGTATATGACAGAACAGGGTTCTCACATTCCTCCCCCTTTTAGGAAGTTTGGTCCTTGAAACTTACATTACCTTCCGTCGAAAACAAATGTGGGTAGTGTTCTCGCATCTCTTCTTCTTTCTCCCACGTAGCATCCCTTCCATAATGTTCTTTCCATTCCACTTTCACCATTGGAATGAATTTATTCCTTAGTTGCTTTACTTGTCAGTCAATGATCCGTTCTGGACATTCCTTGTACTCCATATTTTCGTTAAGTGCTATTCGATGATAATCAATTACGTGGAACGGATCTCGGAGATAGCCCCTCAACATTAATACGTGGAATATGTTGTGCATTTGTTCCATTCCTGGTGGCAAAGCAACTCTATAAGCAACTAGACCAAGCATTTCTAGAATTTGAAATGGTCCAATGTAATGAGGTGATAATTTACCCTTTTTACCGAACCTTAATTAGCCTTTCATTGGATTTACACGAATGAACACATGATCACCGACCTCATACTCAGGAGGCCTTCTTCTAGCATCCGCATAACTCTTTTGTCGACTTTGTGCTGTCTTAAGCCTTTGTTGAATGACTTTAATTTTATCGGTAGCTGTCTTCACAAGTTCAAGTCCAAGCAAGACCCTATCCCCAACTTCAGTCCAGCATATCGGAGATCTACATTTTCGGCCATACAAAGCTTCATACGGTGCCATACTAATGTTGGAGTGGAAACTATTATTATACACAAATTCAGCTAATGGTAGGTACGTCTCCCAACTCCCTTGAAAATCCAAAGCACACATTCGGAGCATATCTTCTAGAGTCTGCATAGTCCATTCTGGTTATCCATCAATTTGTGGATGAAATGTTGTACTAAATCTTAGTTTTGTTCCCATTGCCGCTTGAAGACTTTTCCAGAAGCTAGATACAAATTTCGGATATCTATCCGATATGATAGACACTGGAACTCCATGTAAACAAACAATTTTATTAACATAAATATTGGCAAATCTATATGCATCATACATAGTTTTCACAGGTAGAAAACGTATAGATTTAGTCATTCTATCAACTATAACCCAAACATAATTCATACCTCTAGGTGTCCGAGGTAAGCCAACAACAAAGTCCATGGCTATGTGTTCCCACTTCCGTTCTGGAATAGGGAGAGGTTGAAGTAAACCTGCTAGTTTTTGATGTTTAGCCTTAACTTGCTAACACTAAAGACATTTAGACACATATTCTGCAATCTCACGTTTTATATTCTACCACCAGTAACTCTGTTTTTTAAGTCCTAATACATCTTGTTGTTACCTAGACGCATAGCAAACATTGATTTATGAGCTTTATCAAGAATTCTCCTCTTTAACTCAGGGATATTCGAAACACACAATTTGTCTTGAAATTTCAACATTCATTTACAACACTATTTCCCGGTTTCGAATTTGCCTCAAATTCATCAACTATCTTCTAGAGGAATTCATCCTCTTTTTGTCCCTGCTTGATTTCACTAATGATTACTGGTTGGGCCACAATGGTGGCTATTAATCCACTTTGCTCATGTAATACTACTTCAATCTCGGATCTTTCAAAATCTTATAGGATTTCCTTTTGTTCAGTAAGTAGGCAAGCTAAGCTCCCCGTTGATATTTTGCTCAAGGCATCAACAACTATATTAGCTTTCCCTGAGTGATATTGAATCTGAAAATCATAATCTTTTATTAATTCAAGCCATCTTCTTTACCGCATATTAAATTCCTTCTGAGTAAAGAAGTACTTTAAACTTTTGTGGTTCGTGTAAACTTCACATTTCGCTCCATACAAGTAATGACGCCAAATTTTAAAACCAAACACAGCTGTGGCCAATTCCAAGTCGTGTGTGTAGACACCCCATTTTTGACCGTCCTCAAGACTTGGACGTCACCGTTTGAACACTCGGTGATCATCCATGTTTGTGTTCGTCTTGAGTTCCCGGAGGTCTAGGCTTGCGCGCCTTGCCTCAGGATCTCTCGACTCGACTCTTTAGTGTCTGGTTTTGCACCAAACACTTGCGTTTTGCCTTAGAGGGGGAAGGAATGCCTTGTGAGGCATCCCCACACATCACCGGCCATGGCAAGAGGCCATCGGCTGGAGTTTTGTTGCCATCGGCAATGTATATTGCCGGTCGGCATTCTTTGTTGACGGTCGGCAGTCCATTTTGTCAAAATGGCAATTTTGAGCAGCCGACTACTGTTCATCTACTTTTAGTAGATATTTTGTGCCAGCTGTGATAGCTGGCACCCACTCTGTTCCCCTCCATACACGTGTATGTAGGGATTTCCCTCTAAGCAAGCTTGTTTGGTAAGCTTTGCAAGGAGGACTTCTATAAGAGGAGAGCTCTCCTCCTTCTTCTTGGTTGGAAATTTTGAGACAAAAACCAGAGCTTATACATATACATATACATACACACTCTCCCTCTATATTTCCCTGTCTCTCCTCCCTTGTGTGTGTTTTGTGGCCTAAAAGTGCATTTTTACCTTAGTTTTGCACTAACACACACACTACCACACCTTACTTCGACTTTGAGGCACTTTGAGGGTTGTTTGTTGAGGTTTTGGACTAGTTTTGGTCAATAGAGGGTGGCTGGACCAACTGTTCTTCAAAGGATCTTCAAGGGTAATCACTTTACTTTAGTTTCCCCAATCTTGCATTGGCTTTTGACCTATCTTGCTTTCTGTTTTAGGCTTTGTGTATAACTGAAAAAAGCTTTGTATTTTCATGCTTAAGACATCTCATTGAGGTCGTTTTGGCATTGGGGGTCGAACTCCCCCTCTTAGGCCTCTTTTGGCCTCTTTTGGTCCCTTTTCTTTAAGCCTTGTTGACCTTTGGTGTATTGCTCTTTTCACCACTGAAATCCAGTGGATTTTCAGTGGTGATGGAGTGATTTTGAAGTCTTGTAAAGGGGAGGGACACCCCTCTCCTCTTTGTCCTTCTTTTACCTTTGTTTTGGCTTAAAAGGGCAACATGCATGCTTGATCATTTTTGGTCCCATTTCAGAAGTTTTTTGGGTGTTTTGGGTCATATTATACCTCTGTCCAATGGTGGTTTGTTGGCCCTTAGCATGCATTTTATACTTGCTTTGTAATTCTCCATCTTGCCTAGAAGTGTGCTATATGTTTAGCCTAGCATATCCTCTTGTTTTGGCTTAACTTTGTGAAGTATTTGGCCATTTTTTGTCATGCTTAAAGTCTGTTGGCTACTGATTTTGTCATGCTTGGCATGCTTGATATAGTTGCTTTGCATTCCGGCTTGTAAGCCTTGGTTGTATGGATCACCAACATGCTTAGCATAAGCTTGTTATCATCATTTGACATCATGGTAGATCATATTTCAGTCCTTAATCCATGCTTGTATGTTTGTCTTCATTATCTCTTTCATGCTTTGAAGGGTTGTCCTTTTATGCCTTGGAAATGGTCATTGTGCATGCCCATGTGTTTAGCATTTAGGCTGCCATATCAGTGGGTTTTGAGGGCCCTTTTGCATGTAAGAACTCTGTTTTGTATTGAAAAATTCATGCCATGTTTGCTTGGGATAAGTATTGAGTGATGCTCCCTTTTGGTGGCCTTGAATGCCCTTGTTTTGGACTCATTCTTTGGCATGTCTTGACCATGATCTATGCATGCTTTAGTCTTGTTTTGGAGTCCCTTGGGACTGTTTAGGTCATTTTGGTCCTTTAAGGTTTGGTTGGCATAGCTTTGGTTTGACCCCCTTTATTGGCTTCAAGTAGTGGTCATTGTTGCATGCCTTACTTGGATGATTTGTCCGATTTGGCATCATCCTCTATTCATCTTCAGAGCCTAGCATGTTGGTTTAATGCCCTTTTATATCGCCTTTAAGTATGCTTAGAGTTGTCCCTTTTCATGCTTAGGTGATGGACCTTGATGTGTGCATGCTTGCATGCATCATTTGTGCTCTTGTGCATCATATTGGTCACTGTTTATGGCAAGGTTGAGGTCTGCCATTTATGGTTTAAGCCCACCATTGCTTGCTTATTTGGTTCATTATATGTCGTCCCATGCTAGCCTTATGGCATATTGGTCCATGTTTGCATCACATTTGCATCTCATATGACTAGCATTTTGCATACTTAATATGATAGATTGCACCACATTTGACATGTTTTGCATCTTAGTATCATGTTACATTTTGAGCCATGTTTGCATAACATGCATTGCATTGCTTGGTTTGGGGTGTCAAACCAAGTGTGAGGGATGAGGGGTGTTTGTACTTCGAGTGACAAAACACAACTCAACCCTCGGTCACCGAGGCCCTTGACTTTGGCATGATAGGACCTTGGTCCTCATTTGTGTGTTGCACGCATTTTTACATTGAATCGCAACTTTGGCTCCATAGGCTATCATGCATCAAATGCACGATTGATAGCCCAAGGGTTAAGGGTCGTACTCCCTTGAGTCCGTTACATGATTGGAAGAGTACCAATGCATACACTTGCTTGAAATTCCATGCCATACACTGTCTGTCCTTGTTGCTATCAAAAACCAGATTCTGCAGGAACTTTCTGCCGACCGGCAGTGTTCAGTGCCGATCGGCAATCCTTCCTGGGCCGATATCTTCATCAACAGCCGATGGATATTTTCGATGGCCGGTGGACATTTCCTCCAGCCGATGGTGTTCCACAGTGTTCAGGGGACCTGTCCCAGAACTTTGGCAATTTTCAGAGAAGCAGGCAGTGTAAACAGAGGCAGCAGTGGTATGGTACGGACTTTCTGGGTGAGACGGGTTCGAGCATGCATCATTTGCGCATCCCGAGGCGGGGGCTGTGGCCACCTTTCTTCTTTTTGCATTCATTCTGTTAATTAATTAGAAATTCTGTAATAATTTATGTGTTTATCATTCGGACTGTAATATTTATTTGGACCCTCCGAGTGAGGGCAGTTGTGTAATAAGTGTGCGTGAGTGTGTGTATGTCTTCCAACCCCACGTCTTTCTTCCCTTTTATTTACCCGCTTATGATGGTAGACTAGGGCATATTTAAATTAGCATACCTTATGCTATGCATGCGTGCATCCATACATTTGTCTTGTATGCACCGGGCTCGGCGCATCATTCTAACTACATCTGTATTTCAATTCCAAATTGAATATGTGTTAACTATAGCATTTCACATGCCATGTTTAGGATAGCCGAGCCTACTCTAATTGCATCCTGTATGTGTTGCATTATTCAACTTGACATGAACTAGGACCATGCATGTTGGCTAACTAGTTTATTGTTTTGGCACGGCGTACGATGTAAGTATTTATGCTTTAGCATCTCGCATGAGTGTGAATGCTATCATGACAGCATGCTTACCATGTGGCTAAATGCTTAAGTGATAAACTGTTTGAATGCCTGTGGGTGATGGTTGGATTGTCTGAGTTGGAAAACCTCGTTGAAATTCGTATTTTTAGCCTACTTGCGAGTAGCAAATTCCAAAGTGTTTTTCAAGACAAACGGATATGCAATGCTTATTTCCAAATTGGGCAATCTAGTCTATACTTGTTTGCTGTGCGCATAACATAGTAATTCTAGGCTAATAAATGGAATAAGAACACATAACGTTTTCAAAACTGGATATCACGGTTTAGTAGAGGCCGTCTTCGGACCGGGCGAGAGGGGGTGCTCAATAGCTAAACCTTCCCCGATCGTACCCAAGTTCCGCGCGACGAGGCACAACTTTTGGGTATGACGGACACGTGGCCTTTGGGCACCCGAGTCCAGGGGTTTCCTAAAATTCCCCCATTTTAAAATATTTAGGTGGCGACTCTGTAACTGGCTAAAGATGTCCTGTTTAGCACTTCTTTTCAAAAAATCTGTTTCTCAAAATGATTTGCCCGGATTTGGACTCTTTGGTTCAGATTAAAGAACCGTGACAGCAAATCCGAGTCCGAACTGTAGCGAGGGCCCCACCGGGTGCGTCCACAGTTTCCTTGGCGACTCTGCTGGGTTATTTTAGAGAGCCTTGAACTCGAACTCGTGATATCCTATTTTGATTTCAATTTACGTGTCTCTTTGCATTCGCAAATGTGCATTGGTGCGCCTAGGACATTGTGTTTGCCTCTGCCATTCCTGAACAGGTTTGCCAGAGCTTGTCTTGTCAAGGCATGACCAATAAGGCTAACTGGTTCATGGGCTCTGACAGAATGGGAACACAAACCCCGTTTTTTACCCCGGGGCACCCTTTTCGACCATTCGACTAAGTGCATATCGAAATCCATAGTGACCATTCCAGCTAGGACAGGTTGCTTACCCGATGTTAGGTTGTTTGGAAACAGCTGCGTGCATAGTGGAACGCTCTAGCTCCTGACAAAAATGAAACGGAACCCCTAACCCGCAAACAATAGGGGATTTTTGGCTCTCTTACTGCTATGTGCTTTTTAGAGTGTATCTCTTACAGGAACGTACATTCAGTTTGCAGAAGATTGAGTATTAGAACCTGAGGGCATCAGTAATCAGTTATGAGAAATCAGTAATCGCCGGGTAATTAGGTTCATTTGGGAACAGTGATTCTGGGAACAGTGATCAGCATAGAGTGCAGTTGTTCGGGCCACACCGTGGTTGATCTGTTTGGGCTGAAAATGCTATTTTTTCTTTCAGTTCAGAAGTAATCCAGAGAATTGGTACAGAATAGCTAGTGGCTCACCCTTTGATTGAGGCAAGGACTTATGGCGACGCAGAATTCAGAAGGAATCGTGGTTATACAGCTGCATTAATCAAAGGGATCACTCTGCAAAGTGAGACAAACATGACGCATGGGTCACATCACCCAGGTCGCCTGTTGCACACCCGGTCTGGGCGCCCCCAGCTATACCAGGCCCGGCGAGCTACTAAATTGAACTTAAATGGGGATGATAGGTTGATCTCCAAGAGGTCTGTGGCGGATCTCGCCCTACGGATGTCAGCTTCACCTCCAGCCCGCACCAATATGCCGGGAGCTTTGTAACCCCGCAGGAGCCCCCGTTGTATGGGGCGAATTGTGAATTACTTAAGCCAACCGGAGATGGCACTCCAGCTATGGTAATGAACATATCTAACATCACCCGAAACCCTCCGATCAGGCTGAGCCAAGAGAAAGACAAAAGCAAGCGAAAGGCAGATGCCGATCCATTGAACAACTGCTGTGGGCAGTTTTCAGAGGGCTTTGAACCCGGGGGGACGAAATAAAGGCAAACAGATATCCGCAGTTGTGGCAAAAACCTGTGGGGATGCTTTCCCACTATACACCTGGGGTAGTTCAAGTCAGTCAGAAAATCGGGATAGGCCGTCATGCCAAAAACAGTTCCTCCTATTCGCCAGCCCCTGCACCCGGGAAAGATCCAGAAAGCCAAGTGTGCCCGCCTAGCCGACCCTTTCGCTGTGGCGTCTGTAAGAACGTTCAGACCTTCAAAAATAACCTGCCCCCGAGGCGCAGGGTTCTTTCATGCCTCTCTACAATGCCTCTTATTCTAAAGGCACTTCAGATCCTTGCCGAGAGGGACACCTTAAACCCTTGAGCCTCGCCTCTCCCGAAGAATCTCCCCTGCTACGCAATGATACTGCTCAGTACTGGCGCGTACCCCCAGCAGACCAGGCCATGCTACCGACAAATTGTTTTTCGCCTCCGTCATGAGGTGAAGATTTGATTGACAACGGAGTTTATCTCCCGCCCACGGCTCAGGCCAAGTCTGTTTACCACCCCATTATTGGAATTTTGAGGACACAGATTACGCAAGTATGTGATCGAAAAGTGAACCACCTGCGGGCCGACATTTGGTATATTTGGATATGGCGTCTGGCACGAATTTTTTTGAGCATCTGTGAACGCTAGCTTTGTAAATTCTGGCTTGGGTATCGAGTCAGTCTTTTGTTTTGAGTCTGTCTCTTTGTCTTGAGTCAGTCTTTTTGCTTAAGGGTCTGTCTTGTTGTAGCGAGTCAGTCCCCTTTGTATAGAATACCAGGTGATTCCGGGGTTGTTGCCTCGAACACCGTTTTGTCTTGTAATTACCCGTTTTTGTTTTTTGAGTCTGTTTCTACCGAGGGGCCGGTTATACCAACAAATCTAAATGAAACAGCTGTAGCTATCTCATCTTCATGCCTGCTTTCAGTGTAAGTTAGTTGTGCCAGAGGATTTGAATGGGCTGACAGTACATCTCGCCTGCTCTCCTGCGCGCTAAACTCATTGCATTAGCCTAAGTTTTTCGAAAAACCCCTTTTGAACACTGCGGTGATAAAAACGAAGAGGAAGGAATTCCTCGGGTTTTGCAAAAATTTGATCAATTGAGAGAAAGAGAAGCATTCTAAGCCCTTAATGAATGAAACCATGCTTGACAGCGTGAGTACTGGGAAGGACCCTGGCTTGATTCAGATTGGTTCCACACTATCTTCAGCACGAGCGATTCGTCGCTTTCTTAAAAACTTTCAAAAACAAATGTTTTACACGGCCCTGTGAAGACCTGTGTGGAACCGCTGTTGAGATTGTGCAGCCTAGGATCGCTTTCAGCCTCAAGATTCAACCCCTCACTTTCAAGAACCTTGAACCCGTTCAGAAAGTTCAAACAGTCAAACGTCATGCAAGGTCTGTATGGCCAGATTAGAAGCAGCCCTCGAACAAGAGGCACCAAAGCCGAATCAAAAAGATTAGATCTTACTAGAAGAAGCTCGTGGAGCAGCCATGATGGATTCTCCTACAAATCATTGCAACAGCCGTTCTCCTAGATACAGAGAGGCTTCAACTCCAAAAACCATTTGGCATGGACTTGTTACACTTTTACCCTTTGAGAGGCTCGCTGGGCCGAAAACCCGGAAGGGCTACCCAGGCAAAAGTTAGAGCAAGAGAAAAATACAAGAAAGCAAAAAAAATATATATATACAAAAAAGAAAAGAAAAAAAATGCGAAAAAGAAAAGAAAAAGAAATGAACAGAAAGAAAAGGAAAATCAAAAGAAGCTCGCAAGGTCGAAAACCCGCATCGGGCGCCTTGGCAAAAGTTAGAGCCTGAAAAGTGAAGGTTAAAATACCCGAGTGTACCTTAACCAGAACTACGTAAGGCTTGATTCCCATGTTTGGGATACGTAGGCAACTTCGTCCCGAAGTCCAGCCCCTAACGCTTTCATAGCGCCTCAGTCCATGTAATGGTTTTGATCATCCTTGCCTTCTCTGAATCCGATAGTTCGGTTGTGACAACCATAGGCAACTTCGTCTTGAAGTCCAGCCCTCAACACCTTCAAAGTGACTGTGTCCATATATTGGTTTTGACCATCTCCGTCTTCTCAGCATCCGAGAGTTCGTTTGCAATCATCACTGACGAAGACTGTTTACCAAATGCTACGGCGTCATCCAGACAAGGGGCAACTTTCCGTTGCCATGAGTCGCCGCTTAAACCAGGGGCAACTTTCCATTGCCGTGCAGCGTCCTTCAAGCCAGGGGCAATTTTCCATTGCCTCTGATCCGAGGTTGCGCATCTCAAAGAGTAAGTTCCATGCTCGTTGAGCATCAGCCGTTTGCAATATAGTTGTTGAGAATTTTCACTGAGGTTGACTATTTTCTCGAAAATTATTTCATTTTCCCAAAACTGGACCATTTTCTTGGACCCAAAAAGGAAAATTTTCAGTGCTTGCAGCCTGACTTGCATGGTTTTCAAATCAAAAATCGAACCAGTACATTAATCCGACTCTCATCTTGATCAAAACTGTTTTAGTAGAAAACCAAGACGAAAAAATGGTCAAAATGATGAACTAGGGGCACAGTTGAGTCAGGCGTTCTGACTTTCCCCCGTCGTCATCACACTTGCCAGGAGGGCACTCTACCTACCAGAAGAAATAGCTGTGAGCTAATGGCATTGGGTGTGAACCCACAACTTCTTATTCGTTCATTAAACACCCCGGGGAGGGATAAAAAATGAGAGAATAAAGAATAGAGAGGTGAAATTTGAGAGAAAAAGTGAGCCAAAGGGTTTTGAGAGAAAAACCGAACTTGAGTGCCAGAGTGATGTGAGAATCACAAATCAGAAAGGGTGGCAAATTTACCCGGAGGAGCCGGCTCCTCGAGATTGGAGGTCTCTCAGTTTATAAGCACATCCGTATGTCGTGTCTTTTTGATTTGTCGATCTCGCCTTTTGTTTTTAGTCTTTCCCGAGCGTATCTCGTTGTGTTTAGGTCGTGTACCTTTGTTGAGTCCTTTTCTGCTGTATCCAGTTGTAGGCTCGATACCCCGGTTAAGAAAACCCCCTTTCCGAAAGTTAATCGTTTATGCTCGAAGTGCTGTGCCATTCTCTACATTTGGGCGAACCAAAAGAAGGAAGGGAAAAGTTGGGGCATCCGAGCATGTTTCAACCCTAGCTGGTTTCACCTTTGAAGGCCGTCCTGTCAGATTGGGCTGTTTTGTTTAAAGTTTGCCGTGTGCAGAATAAACCAAGTGTTGGGTTATGGGCTGTATGCAGATTAATCCTCAGCAGAGTGTGGACCGTGTGTTCAGGTTAAGCAGTGGTTTGTATGGGTTGCTTTGCTTGGTTATCTTGTTATTATAATGCAAGTGTTCAACATTCAGACCACAGATCAATTTCATTTACATTAAGGTGTAACATGATGCAATACATGAGATATGTAAATGTAACATTGTTTTCAAGATAAAAAGTTCGTTTCATTTCATAATCTTTTTCAAGTACAAAGTTTTGAGGAAAACAAAAATCTGCCTGCGGCAGTACAAGGTAATCTAACTACCAGCAAAGAGAGAAAAAAAAAAAAAAAAAAGAGAAAAAAGTACAAAAGGAAGAAAAACAGCAATCTGGGTCATCATCAGTAGTCTCGGGCCCGGGGATCTGCCCTCGCCCTCTTCCTGGACGAAGGTCCCGGGGCATCGTCATTAGCATCGCCGTCTGAGCCTGAGTTTGAGTCTGAGTCTGAGTCATCACCAGCCTCCTCAGATGACCCGACCTCTGCCTCTGCCTCGGACTCATCATCGTCATCATCATCATCATCAGGGGTCGGCGCCCGAGAACTACTCCCGACATGAGTACGCCCTCCCCTGGTACGGGGACGTGCAGTGTCTCCACGCCCTCCTCGAGCAGGAATAGAAGGCCCAGCTGGAGCACCGCCCACCGGAGGAATCTGGAAGGGAGGCTGAAAAGCATAGAAAGGTAAACACATCAGAATGCCATAAGCAGTTTATCAGTGCAGAATGCAGTGTATGAGTACAATGTGTGAATGCCGTGAGCAGTGTATCAGAGCAGAGTACAGTATAAATGCAGTGTATGCAGTATATCATGTGCTGTGAGATCAGTGTGTCAGGTGTTGTGTCATGCATCAGATTATGTGAAGCACTGTATGAATGGTTTGAGGCCATTGTCAGAAGAACATACTGAAATACTATAGAGGGCCAAGAGGTCAAAGGTCTGCTGTAGCATCCCCATCATGGAGGCATTCAACTCCACGAACTACCGGGTGTACTCGGAGGATGCCTGCAAGAGTATAAGATATATCAGTATTCCGCGGAATATCAAATAAACTGAAATGAAATGCCAGATGCAAGATGCCAAATGAAGTAGTACATACCGGAGGCAAGTCGGGGATGCCGGCTAACTCATGACCAGCCGGGGGAGGAGCAAAGGGGATCTGGTAGGTCACCCCATCCTGCCCTCTATATGACAGTACAGTGGGCAGGGCGGGCCAGCCAGTCCCCCGTCCCCCCTGAGCTCCGCTCCTGCCATGCACTCGAGCCTTCCTCGATGTGCCCGCTCCAGCCCCAGCTCCCGCTCCAGCTACTGGCGCCGCTGGCCTCCCCCCCTCAGCTCGGCGACCACCGCTCAAGGGTCGCATAATGTAGGTCCGGACGTACTTTGCATAGTCGCCCTCGCCTCTGTGATGCTCTGCTCCCCAGCCGACGGTGTAGTCCCTCATCTCCCAAGCGGTGAACCTCTCTGTATCTCTCATGTAGGCAGGAGGCGGACCCGGCACTATCTGCTCCGGTAAACCTAGGGTCTGATGCAAGAAACGCTCGCCCAGGTACCAAGCCCGACAGACCGAGCCCTCTAACAAAATCCGACAACGGGCAGTCTCCCCTGAGCCCTCATAGTGATCCCTCACCACGGCCGGCAACGGAGCCTAGGGCTGCCAAGTGATCTGAAAATGAAATGCAGTTTATTATCTATCTGTTATTGAAAACATACAGTGCGAAGCAAAGCCAAAAAATAAACTCTAAAGTTGAACATACCTCCGCGGCGGTGATGGTGTCGAAGTATCGGTGGAAGAAAATAAGAGACTCCCGTGGTCTCCACATGCATCGCGCATCGAAGCGATGAGAGAAGGGGACGCCGAGTGGGATCTCCTCATCGGGTACTCGAGCAAGCCTAGGAAAGTAGGCACACACCCACAACAGTAGGATAGATATCAGTATGACTATCAGATAAGGCAGAATACAGAATAAAGCAGAAATGGCAGAACCGTGTGTTGTGCAGTGTATTGTGTAGAGTGTGCAGTGTGTGCAGTGTACAGTCAGTGTAAAGCAGAGTATATGTGTGCCGGGTGTGCAGTGTACAGTCAGTGTGGGGCAGTGTACAGTATATGTGCAGTGTGCAGAATACAGAAGCAGGAAGCAGAAATGTAAAAGGGGAAGGGGACGTACCTCCCAGGCTCGCCAGTAGCCACAGCGAAGCTGTCCGCTGAGGCGGGAAGAAGAGCTCATGTAACCGTACAAAGTGGCCAGAGCAGCGCCACTCCAGTCATACTAGCGGATCCGCCTGACGTCCGCCAGCGCGCTCAACAGGCATAAGAGCACGGTGTTCGCCTGATCGGCGAAGAGTGTTGTCCCGAAGAGGAACATGATGAAGCCCCGCGCATATTGGTCCACCTCCTCTGCCAAGGCCGGCTGGACCCGAAAGTGGCTCTCGAACCAGGAATACCTAACGAACCCCGCTCGGGCGAAGAGAGGCTGAGTGCCGAGTAGGTACAGCTGGGCAGCGTCCCACTCATCCATATCCGTGTCGAAGGGGATCGGGTCACCCCCTACCCCAATGCCAGTAAGCATCGAGAAGTCGTAAGGGGTCATCGTCATGTCCCCTGCGACAGAGAAGTGGAAGGAGTTGGTGGTATCCCACCACCTCTCCACTAGAGCAGCGAGCAAGGGCCTGCAGGTAGTCAGTCGAGAGAGCCCCTTGCAGAAAATGCCGAAGCCGGCCTCGTCGACGATGTCATGAACCGCGTCTGGTAGCTCGAGATACCAGTCTCAAGCAACGGTGTTCCCATACCCGCGGATGGTATGGGAATCCCCCTGTAATCCAAAAACAACAATTGCAAGGCAATATTCAAAATGCAGTTCTAAGAAGCATACAGTGAACTACAATGTGTGATGTGTCAGCGTGTTTGGGTGGTTCAGGGCAGATGTAGCATGTGTGCATGTTTTCAAATTCAAACAAATACCGGGTGCCGGTGTGCTTACAGTGAACTACAACATGTGATATGTCAGCGTGTTTGAGTGGTCCAGGGCAAATACGGCATGTGTGCATATTTTCAGACTTAAGCCAATACCGGGTACCAGTGTGTATGCAGTGAAATACAGTGTGCGCCGTGTGTTTGGGTGATTCAAAGCCAGTGCAGTGTGTGTGCATGTGTCAGTCTCAAACAGATGTCCGTTGCACGTACGTTTACAATCAACTACAGTATACAGTATATCAGAATTAAGCATTTAAAGAGCATAACTAGCTACGATAGTTTTGCATCCTACATTCCAGAAAGTAAAGCAGAGAAAGAAAGTTACCTCGGAAGCACCGAAGGACAGGTGGGAGGTGGGCTCACGCAGTAGTAGCTCGGGAGGCACGTGCCTACCAAAGCTCCTGAACTGGCGTAGTCCGTCAGGAAGCATCACGTGAACCGCGGCCCTGTAGGTCTCCGGATCGAACGGCCGGACGCGGAGTGGCAAGGGCTCGGCCTCAGGGTCCATCTCGAGCTCTGGAGGAGCCCCGCCCTGTGGAAGATCGTCTGCCATCTTGAAGAGAATGTGAAAATGGCCGGAAGACGAAAAATCGGGCAAGAAGGCGAAAAGTCAACAAAAAGTCAAACCCCGAGAGGGTCGGAAAAGGCCGAAAAAGCCGGAGTATGGAAAAGGTACGGGTATTGAGGAAAACTCGAGGGAAACAAGCCCTGAGTGGCGGAAATCAAGAAAGAAACACCGAAACGAAGTTTCGTTCGGTTGAAAATGTCTGAAACGCGAAGGAGATCGCGAATCGAACAATGAAACGGGAGCTAGAACGCAAGAAAATGAGAGAATCAAGGGAGGAAAATGCCCTAGAGGGGAGGGGGAAGGATTTTTGACCAAGGAGAAGTGAAGAAAATAGGGTTAGAAACCCTATTTTAAAAGACCCGTGGCCAATTGACAAAACTGCCCCGATACAGGGACTTTTTGCCGGTCGGCCACACTCTTTGCCGGTCTGCAAAATATTGTGCCGATGGAATTGTACGATGGCCGATGGACGGCCGGTGATGCATTTTGATGGCCGGTGGACATCCGGTGGTCTCCTACACTGATTTTGGAGCCTCCTACACCCTTGTTTGAGTTATGTGTGGGGTCCAGGGCCCTTAGTGCTCGAAACAGTGCAAAACAGTGCATTTCCGACGCTCAACCGGCCTCCGTTTTGACCTCGGGTCGTGTCTTCTGTGCGTGGCACTCGAATTCGTGCAAGGTGTATCCTTTTCGTATCCTTTTGGCTTTTACAAAACTCAAAAGTTGCCCCATGCGTATCGCATATCAATCGCACTGTCTTGTGCGCTCACGTTGTCTAAAACGCATCGCGCGGTTTTGCGCATCTCATCGTAGACCGCATGATTGTTCAATTTCATTACCTGCGTAGACCACATGTTTTGCTTGCGTAGACCGCATGATTGTTCAATTTCATTACCTGTGTAGACCGCATGTTTTCCTTGCGTAGACCGCATGTTTGTTCAATTTCATTACCTGCGTAGACCGCATGTTTTACTTGCGTAGACCGTAATGCTTTCCTTGCGTAGACCGCAATGCTTTCCTTGCGTAGACCGCGTTTTTTGCTTGCGTAGACCGCATGTTTGTAATCAATTCCATGACGTGCGTAGACCGTATGTTTTCCTTGCGTAGACCGCATGTTTGTAATCAATTCCAAGACATGCGTAGACCGCATGTTTTCCTTGCGTAGATCGCATATTTGTAATCAATTCCATGACTTGCGTAGACCGCATGTTCTGCTTGCGTAGACCGCATTCCTATGTTCAATTTCATTACTTGCGTAGACCGCATGCTCATGATCAATTTCGTTGCCTGCGTAGACCGCGTGCTCCACTTACACGTCTGTGCCTTCACAGCATCGTTATGTTTCCCATTTGCTCTGCGTTGTCACGCATTTCGAGTACACTATCATGCATGTTGCTAACGATATTGCGCCTGTTAAGTTTGTTTTCTTTACAGGCACGATATTGTATGTACGGTTCATTTGAGGCCGGTGCAGCCAGACGAGCCGCACGGGTATTGTATCCCCTGAGTAAGACATATCGAGAATTGCATAATTCTCTTACATCCTTTCTGCATTGTAATGTAGTTTGGTGTATGCTAGCTTAAAATTGTCGCATGTATGCTTCATTACAGCTTTCTTTGCGTGATCATAAGTTATGTCCGGCTCTGTGCATTGTCTTGCATTTTGCCCCTGCCTTCGAGCGCATATCTTGTTTCTCTTGCATGTTTGTCTGAGTCTTCGGCCTTGTCAAAAATGGGTCGTCTCTGGGCTTTGACATTCACTCCCGTCATTTGTTATGACTTTCGAGTTCTGTCAAAGAGGGGCAACTGTAGACACCCCATTTTTGACCGTCCTCAAGACTTGGACGTCACCGTTTGAACACTCGGTGATCATCCATGTTTGTGTTCGTCTTGAGTTCCCGAAGGTCTTGGCTTGCGCGCCTTGCCTCAAGATCTCTCGACTCGACTCTTTAGTGTCTGGTTTTGCACCAAACACTTGTGTTTTGCCTTGGAGGGGCAAGGAATGCCTTGTGAGGCATCCCCACATATCACCAGCCATGGCCAGATGCCATCGGCTGGAGTTTTGTTGCCATCGGCAATGTATATTGCCGGTCGGCATTCTTTGTTGCCGGTCGGCAGTCCATTTTGTCAAAATGGAAATTTTGAGCAGCCGACTACTGTTCATCTACTTTTAGTAGATATTTTGTGCCAGCTATGATAGCTGGCACCCACTCCGTTCCTCTCCATACACGTGTATGGAGGGATTTCCCTCTAAGCAAGCTTGTTTGGTAAGCTTTGCAAGGGGGACTTCTATAAGAGGAGAGCTCTCCTCCTTCTTCTTGGTTGGCAATTTTGAGCGAAAAACCAGAGCTTATACATATACATACACACTCTCTCTATATATTTCCCTCTCTCTCCTCCCTTGTGTGTGTTTTGTGGCCTAAAAGTGCATTTTTACCTTAGTTTTGCACTAACACACACACTACCACACCTTACTTCGACTTTGAGTTACTTTGAGGGTTGTTTGTTGAGGTTTTGGCCTGGTTTTGGTCAATAGAGGGTGGCTGGACCAACTATTCTTCAAAGGATCTTCAAGGGTAATCACTTTACTTTAGTTTCCCCAATCTTGCATTGGTTTTTGACCTATCTTGCTTTCTGTTTTAGGCTTTGTGTATAACTGAAAAAAGCTTTGTATTTTCATGCTTAAGACATCTCATTGAGGTCGTTTTGGCATTGGGGGTCGAACTCCCCTTCTTAGGCCTCTTTTGGCCTCTTTTGGTCCCTTTCCTTTAAGCCTTGTTGACCTTTGGTGTATTGCTCTTTTCACCACTGAAATCCAGTGGATTTTCAGTGGTGATAGAGTGATTTTGAAGTCTTGTAAAGGGGAGGGACACCCCTCTTCCCTTTATCCTTCTTTTACCTTTGTTTTGGCTTAAAAGGGCAACATGCATGCTTGATCATTTTTGGTCCCATTTCAGAAGTTTTTTGGGTGTTTTGGGTCATATTATACCTCTGTCCAATGGTGGTTTGTTGGCCCTTAGCATGCATTTTATACTTGCTTTGTAATTCTCCATCTTGCCTAGAAGTGTGCTATATGTTTAGCCTAGCATATCCTCTTGTTTTGGCTTAACTTTGTGAAGTATTTGGCCATGTTTTGTCATGCTTAAATTCTGTTGGCTACTGATTTTGTCATGCTTGGCATGCTTGATATAGTTGCTTTGCATTCCGGCTTGTAAGCCTTGGTTGTGTGGGTCACCAACATGCTTAGCATAAGCTTGTTATCATCATTTGACATCATGGTAGATCATATTTCAGTCCTTAATCCATGCTTTTATGTTTGTCTTCATTATCTCTTTCATGCTTTGAAGGGTTGTCCTTTTATGCCTTGGAAATGGTCATTGTGCATGCCCATGTGTTTAGCATTTAGGCTGCCATATCAGTGGGTTTTGAGGGCCCTTTTGCATGTTAGAACTCTGTTTTGTATTGAAAAATTCATGCCATGTTTGCTTGGGATAAGTATTGAGTGATGCTCCCTTTTGGTGGCCTTGAATGCCCTTGTTTTGGACTCATTCTTTGGCATGTCTTGACCATGATCTATGCATGCTTTAGTCTTGTTTTGGAGTCCCTTGGGACTGTTTTAGGTCATTTTGGTCCTTTAAGGTTTGGTTGGCATAGCTTTGGTTTGACCCCCTTTATTGGCTTCAAGTAGTGGTCATTGTTGCATGCCTTACTTGCATGATTTGTCCGATTTGGCATCATCCTCTATTCATCTTCAGAGCCTAGCATGTTGGTTTAATGCCCTTTTATATCGCCTTTAAGTATGCTTAGAGTTGTCCCCTTTCATGCTTAGGTGATGGACCTTGATGTGTGCATGCTTGCATGCATCATTTGTGCTCTTATGCATCATATTGGTCACTGTTTATGGCAAGGTTGAGGTCTGCCATTTATGGTTTAAGCCCACCATTGCATGCTTATCATATGCTTGTTGCTTATTTGGTTCATTATATGTCGTCCCATGCTAGCCTTATGGCATATTGGTCCATGTTTGCATCACATTTGCATCTCATATGACTAGCATTTTGCATACTTAATATGATAAATTGCACCACATTTGACATGTTTTGCATCTTAGTATCATGTTACATTTTGAGCCATGTTTGCATAACATGCATTGCATTGCTTGGTTTGGGGTGTCAAACCAAGTGTGAGGGATGAGGGGTGTTTGTACTTCGAGTGAAAAAACACAACTCAACCCTCGGTCACCGAGGCCCTTGACTTTGGCATGATAGGACCTTGGTCCTCATTTGTGTGTTGCACGCATTTTTACATTGAATCGCAACCTTGGCTCCTTAGGCTATCATGCATCAAATGCACGATTGATAGCCCAAGGGTTAAGGGTCGTACTCCCTTGAGTCCGTTACATGAGTGGGAGAGTAGCCATGCATACACTTGCTTGAAATTCCATGCCATACACTGTCTGTCCTTGTTGCTATCAAAAACCAGATTCTGCAGGAACTTTCTGCCGACCGGCAGTGTTCAGTGCCGATCGGCAATCCTTCCTGGTCCGATATCTTCATCAACAGCCGATGGATATTTTCAATGGTCGGTGGACATTTCCTCCAGCCGATGGTGTTCCACAGTGTTCAGGGGACCTGCCCCCGAACTTTGGCAATTTTCAGAGAAGCAGGGAGTGTAAACAGAGGCAGCAGTGGTATGGTACGGACTTTTCGGGTAAGACGGGTTCGAGCATGCATCATTCGCGCATCCCGAGGCAGGGGCTGTGGTCACCTTTCTCTTTTTGCATTCATTCTGTTAATTAATTAGAAATTCTGTAATAATTTATGTGTTTATCATTCGGACTGTAATATTTATTTGGACCCTCCGAGTGAGGGCAGTTGTGTAATAAGTGTGCGTGAGTGTGTGTATGTCTTCCAACCCCACGTCTTTCTTCCCTTTTATTACCCGCTTATGATGGTAGACTAGGGCATATTTAAATTAGCATACCTTATGCTATGCATGTGTGCATCCATACATTTGTCTTGCATGCACCGGGCTCGGCGCATCATTCTAACTGCATTTGTATTTCAATTCCAAATTGAATACGTATTAATTTTAGCATTTCACATGCCATGTTTAGGATAGCTGAGCCTACTCTAGTTGCATCTTGTATGTGTTGCATTAGTCAACTTGACATGAACTAGGACCATGCATGTTGGCTAACTAGTTTATTGTTTTGGCACGGAGTACGATGTAAGTATTTATGCTTTAACATCTCGCATGAGTGTGAATGCTATCATGACAGCATGCTTACCATGTGGCTAAATGCTTAAGTGATAAACTGTTTGAATGCCTGTGGGTGAAGGTTGGATTGTCTGAGTTGGAAAACCTCGTTGAAATCCGTATTTTTAGCCTACTTGCGAGTAGCAAATTCCAAAGTGTTTTTCAAGACAAACAGATATGCAATGCTTATTTCCAAATTGGGCAATCTAGTCTATACTTGTTTGCTGTGCGCATAACATAGTAATTCTAGGCTAATAACTGGAATAAGAACACATAACATTTTCAAAACTGGATATCACGGTTAGTAGAGGCCGGTCTTCGGACCGGGCGAGAGGGGGTGCTCATAGCTGACCTTCCCCGATCGTATCCAAGTTCCTGAGCCGAGGCAACTTTGGTGATGACGGACACGTGGCCTTTGGCACCGAGTCCGGGTTTCCTAAATTCCCCCATTTTAAAATATTTAGGTGGCGACTCTGTATCTGGCAAAGCAGTCCATGTTTGGCACTTCTTTTCAAAAAATCTGTTTCTCAAAACGATTTGCCGGATTTGGACTCTTTGGTTCAGATTAAGAACCGTGACACAAATCGAGTCCGAACTGTAGCGAGGGCCCCCACGCGGGCGCGTCCACAGTGTGTTGGGTAGTTCTTTTCATGTGGTCGCAATTGTCGGGAGGCATAAGCAATCACCTTTCCTTCCTGCATTAACACACCACCCAGACCCTTATAAGATATATCACTATAAATCACAAGATTTTCTATACCTGAAGGCAATATTAACACTGGTGCAGTAGTCAATCTTGTTTTCAGGTTTTAGAAGGCAGATTTTCTTTCATCATTCCATTCAAATGGTTGTCCTTTGCATATAAGTTGGGTAAGAGGTACAACTATTTTTGAAAAATCTTTCACAAACCTTCTGTAAAACCCAGCTAAACCTATGAAGCTACGAACTTCCATTACATTCGTTGGTGTAGGCCAGTTCACAATTGCCTCTATCTTCTGTGGGTCTACTGAAACCCCCCCTTTGTTGATGACATGCCCTAAGAAAACAACCCCATCCAACCAAAATTCATTTTTCTTTAATTTAGCATGTAATTTCTTTTCTCCAAGTGTTTGCAGAATAGTTCTCAGATGTTGTTCATGTTCAAGTCTACTCTTTGAATATATCATAATATCATCAATAAAAACCACAACAAATTCATCAATATAAGTTTTGAAAATCCTGTTCATAAGGTTTATAAATGTTGCAGGTGCATTAGTTACTCCAAATGACATAACAAGAAATTCATTGTGACCATACCTCGTTCTGAATGCGGTTTTCTCAATATCTTCTGCCTTCACCTTCAACTGGTGGTATCCAGATCTCAAATCAATTTTTGAAAAGACTTGTGAACCTTGTAACTGATCAAATAAATCATCAATTCAGGGCAATGGATATTTGTTCTTGATCGTTACCTTGTTCAGTTCCCGGTAGTCAATGCACAAACGTAAGGTTCCGTCTTTCTTCTTCACAAATAATACCGGTGTGCCCAATGGCGAAGTACTTGGTCGGATAAACCCTTTGTCAAGTAAATCTTGCAATTGTTCTTTCAGTTCTTTCATTTCAGCAGTAGATATTATGTAGTGGGTTTTTGAGATAGGTTGGGTGCCTGGGACAACATCAATGGTAAACTCTATTTCTCTGTCAACCAATCCCCCTGGCAGTTCATCAAGAAATACATCCGGAGATTCTCTAATAACATGAATATTATCCATTTCAACATTTACAGATTGTTTAGTCAAGATACTACACAAGTAACCCTGACACCCTTTCCTAAGCAGTTTACATGCTTTCATTGCTGGAATTAGATAAGGTGGAGGCACTACCCAATTACCCACAAATTCAAATTCAACATGTCCAGGCGATCTAAACACAACTCATTTTGTTACACAGTTGATAGTGGCATAGTATTTAGACAACCAATCTATACGCAGAATTACATCAAAGTGCCTAATGTCCAAAGGTAATAAATCCACATACAAGGTAGTACTACCAATTTGCATATCACAAACACGATACATAGATGTACATAATACAGATTTCCTAGAAGGAGCAGATACACATAACAAATATGGCAATGACTATAGGGGCTAGTCAATCTAGATGCAAACATAGTAGACACAAAGGAATGTGTTGAGCCGGAATCAATTAACACAAAAGCGTCTTGATTGCATATAGAGGTAGTACCTGAGACAACAGCTTTAGTCTTTCACGTGTCACCTGGGACAAGTGCAAAGATTCTCTCTTGTCTCATTGTGTCTCTGGTGACAGTAGGCCTTATGGTATTCACCGATTTTGGGGTGGATTCGGTCGAACTAGCAGCCAGTTTCCCACTTCTTTGTTGCTCAGTTTGGATGCAATCCCTTGTCATATGTCCCATTTCACCACATCTATAACACGCCCCGGAAATACGGTAACCAACCCCACGATGTTTCTTACCACATTGAGTACAAGTTGGTGCGGTGTCTCTAGTGGAGCTTGAAGTGCTGGAGGATTCCATACTTTGCTTTTTTGATAATCTCTTCTTTGAGAAAAAGCCCTGCCTCTTAGCCTTCCAGTCAACTAGTTGTTTACACTGATTGGCCAAGTTAGTTTCTGACATTAAAGCTCGATCTAGCACATCAACATAAGTGGGTAGTTTCAATACATTCACCATTTCCAAAATCTCATTGCAGAGACCACTCTCAAACTTTCTAGCCTTTTTGTATTCGGTGTCGACCATGTATAGAGCAAATCTAGCCAACTCAGTGAACTTGGCCTCATACTCAGCTACAGTCATATTGCCTTGCTTCAACCTTTTGAATTCAGACAACTTCCTATCGCAAACACATTGTGGAAAATATTTATCATAAGAGAGTGCAAGAAATTGTGTCCAATCTAAACCCTTGTTATCATCTTGAATTAGCATTCACCACCTTCATGCTTCATCTTCCAATGTAAAGGTGGCCAACTGTACTTTCTATGTTTCAAGGCACAGAAAGACTTCAAACAATTTGTCAATGCCAAGGACCCAAGCTTCGGCCTTCAGTGGGTCTACACCCCCATGAAACTGTGGTGACTTCATTTTCATGAATTCTTTGGTGAGAGCTATTGTTCGGTCATCATTTTTGCAAATCTAGTATAGGTTGTACCGGAGGCGGGGGTGGTAGTTGTTGCCATTGATGTTGCCTCCGTGTTTCTGCCATGTCCTGCATCATTCTCTCCATGGGTCTAGAGAGTAATGGAGGATTCTTCTAGCTTATTGGCTCTTGTTCTCACCATTATCTAATGAGACTTTCATTATAATTCATATAGGAGTATACACATTATTCATGTACAAAAAAAGCACGTACATACAATTTGGCAACAATTATATAAATCAGTTAGTTGAATATATCAAATCACTTTAGCAAAATCTCAATGCATTCAAGCATATATTTATTATATGAATAAAACTTAGATCCTTTCTAGACACTCTATTGCTCATTTGGACAAGTGTGTGAATTATTACTCGTGCTCTAATACTACTCTGTCATGACCCAAACCCGCTCCTATGGATTAGAGTCATATCCAGCCAGCAATCATGAAATTACCTACGGCCTCAATCAGAAATCAAATCATATTTAATAATAGGGTGCCAAAATGTGGAAGCAAAACTTATAAAGATTGTCCAATGAGCTGTGCATATATGGCTTAACCAAAAAAATTTCTCGTATATATAATAACTCATACTATACAAACATCCATGGTATGTATTGCATAAGTCCAGGATCATTCAAAAGTCAATATTAACAAAAACCAATGTCATACACAACTTGGTCACATATGACAACAAAAGAAACAAAAATGAATCAAAAGCCTCTTCCATGAGGGGACCTTGGTTGACTTCTCAAAACTCAGTTTTGTCATACATCACTAGGGTTGGGGCCGGACATCTCGCTGCTCACCTACATATAAATAAATAAAGAGTGATCTAACGCCCAATGAATAATACCAAACTAAAGGAGTTCATGAATGAGATCCATTTAATCAAAATTAAAAAACTAAACTTGTTGATCGATATCAACGCAAAACGACCTCACGTCCAACATATCATATATCGTATCCATATACAAGACGACCTCGGGTCCAATTCGTATTTACAAAACGACCTTTGGTCCATTATATGCAAAATGACCTTGGGTCCAATTCTTAGGCAAAACGACCATCGGTCCATTATATGCGAAATGACCTTGGGTCCATTTGGTGCAAAATGACCTTGGATCCAATTAATATTCAAAACGTCCTTGGTTCCATTGTATGCAAAATGACCTTGGGTCCATTGTATGCAAAATGACCTTGGGTCCAATCAACTCATATTCACTTTTGTGCACACTTTTAGATCCATGATCATGTTCACATTCATCTTTGTATTCAAAACGAATTTAGGTCCAATCGATCCTTATTAAAAACGGCCTTTGGCCCATTTAATAACCATACAAAACGGCCTTAGGCCCATTTAACAGTCTTACAAAACGGCCTTAGGCCCATTTAATAATCTTACAAAATGGCCTTAGGCCTAATCTATATCCTCATCGAATAAACTGAACGGCCTTGGGCCCATTTCATATTTACACGTCAATCACTTCACATATTTCATTGCGAATCAAGCGGATAAATTACTCATTCACAGTACCAATTTAGAAGTTGAGAAACTTACCACATAGGTAACATTCAGAAAATAATGCATATACAAAAATATCTTTACTAAGATATTACTCACACTGTTTCGGTGCCTGATTCGTCTTTGCACTTGACCTTACATAATTCATAACACATTGGGTCATAATACAATTCAATCCATTCTTTAGTTTACTTAACTTTCTTAGGCTTCTTTCATGCCCTTTAATTTATTTAGGGATCTCAATGTGTGCCTAAGAATACTCAGAAGTGAAAGAGAACGGAAATTGGAAATTAAAATAGTTTTTCAAAAGTTTCTGAAACAAGGCACCCCGCTCGACCGTAGATTTGGTCGTTCAAACGGTCAGTAAAACTCTGTAAAAGTACTGGTTGCATGATTTTTGCGCTCGAGCGAGACATTCTTCGCTCAAGTGATGAGTCTTGCAAAATAGGGTCCACTCGAGCACAAGATTTGCCGCTCGAGCTACCGTGCAATTCTCTGTACAACTTTTGAGAGCTTGATTTTTACGCTCGAGCAACACTTCCTTCACTCAAGCGGACAAGTCGAATTTTGGAATTTCTAGAATTTTGTTTGAAGCTCAAAACACATTTCCAAAGGCTCAAAGCTTACAAGTTGATACCAAAAACATGGGAAAATGTTATATAACATGAAAACATAGGTAATTTGAGACCAATTGCCCAAAATCATCCAATTCCCAAATCATTTCATATTATTCTTGATAAATTTGAAACTCATGCAATCAAGTCCCATAACTCCTTAGATTATGCATGCATGTAAAATATAGACTCTAACTTCAATTCAAATGGTACAAAAGATGCTCAAAATCATGAAGCTCAACAAAATTATGCATGCATGTGTGATTTGGCACCCAATTCTTCATGTTAAACTTGTATCCTACATTAATTCACCAATTCTTCTTGAATACACATCATTATGGACTTAAACTCATGAATTAAAGTTCAAATACTCACTTGGAGCCTTCAATGTTTCCAATTCTAGCAAATTCTTGAGCCAAGCTTCTCAAATCTTCAATCTCTAGATCAATTCTACAAGAATTTGGTCCCTTTCTCTCTAAATCAAGTGTTTTCTCTCTCTCTAAAGCTCTCTTGACAGATTTTTGAGCTCAAAGATATGAATTAGCCCCTTAATTAGCATATATATATAGGCTTCCTTAATCTTATTGACTAATCAAAGCTTAGGCTTAATCAAAGGGGTCTAATTAAATCAAATTTGTCTAATTATTTTTATCCGAATCAAATTTTAATCATATTTCACCGTATGTTCTAAAAATCAAGCTAATCGCAATGGTATAATCAATTTTGGTTCTTGACGTCTCTATGGCCCTCAATTTCAATTTATTACAACATACAGAATAGAGTTTCCTACAGTAGAGAGAGATACGAATTCAAAACTACACATAATCACATAATTAGTATCTAAATTCACATCAAGCATGCAATCACAAGTATAGTTAACAATTAATAGTATATCACAGAATGGAGTTATCAAAGTTTTGTTATACTTTTAGGATTGTTCTTGCTGGTAAGCTGCAATGTGAATAAGAGCTTTCTCCTTTCTTTTCTCTACGAGGTCAAGTTCCAAGGTTATTACTTTTCCATTTAGGTATGGATCAAAGTTCTCACTTCTGATGGTGGGGAGGTCAATCCCTAAAGTGATGACAGCCTCCATGTTGTAAGCCATGGCAAATGGCGTTTCCCCGGTCGACCATCTTGGGGTTGCTCAGTAGGCCCACAAGACATAGGGTAGTTCTTCGACCCACTTTCCTTTTGCTTTCTCTAATATTTTCTTGTAGTTATCTAAGATTACTTTGTTTGAAGCTTTTGCCTATCCATTAGACTGAAGGTGGACCAGCATGGAGTTATAGAACTCTATCTTGTGCTCATCACAAAGTTCTCTAAGGATCTTCCCATCAAACTGAGTGTCATTGTCTGATATCAGAGCTTTAAGAATTCCAAACAGAGTGATTACGTTATGCCAGACAAATCTATTAACATCTTTTTCCTTTATAGATGTGAGTGATTCTACTTTAACCCATTTAATGAAGTAATCCGTTGCCGCAATGAAAAACTTCTTATTACCTAGCGTAGTTAGAAGTGGTCCCACAATGTCCAAACCTCATATGGTGAAAGGCTAATCGCTAGTTAAAAGTAAGAGTTCTCTGGCCGATTAGAGGATTTGATGTGCAAATTTCAAGCATATTTTTTTATATTTTTTTAACATATTTCTCTACGTCTACTTGCATGCACAACCACCAATATCTTTAAGAAATAGCTCGGTAGGCCAATGATCTTCCACCTTGGTGGCTTCTACAAATTCCTTCATGAATTTCGTACAGGAAAGCTTCCACCTAGCTATGATGAATGCACTTCAAGTATGGCCTAGTGAAAGACTTCTTGTACAGCTCCCTTGATAGGGAAAGCCAAATCATTGTGATTTTGCTCGAATTTTGTTTGCTTTTTTCTTGTTGTCGGGCAAATCCTGTCTTTCAAAAAGTTTATGACAGGGTCCATCTAGGAAGGTCCAAGCTCGGTGCATAATACTACGGCTGCTTCAGGCTCTTCAATACTTGGTGTTGGTAAAAAGTCAATTAGCAAAAGGTTGGGCATGGATGTATCTGACATAGCTACAAAACCAACCAACCAACTGATTTGCCTTGTTGTTTTCTTCTGTATCAATTTGTTCTATTCTTACAATGTCAAACTTCTTGACCTCCATTCTGACCAACTCTTGATACTTGGCCATTCTATCGTCATTTGCCTCGTAATCACTAGATATTTTGTTGACCACCAATTGGGAGACACTATACACCATTTGCTCGGTAGCCTTCATGCCAAGGGGTGAATTTCAAACTGTCTAAAAGCACTTCATACTATGCCTCATTATTGGATGCTGGAAACCCAAGTCTGATTAGTTAAACCATGTAGCAAGATAAGCATAATTCCAAGCCTAACTCCATGTCTGTTAGAAGCTTCATCCACAAATAGCTTTTATATCTCTCTAACAAACAATTTCCAACAAATAGATGGATTTGAAGATGTTTTTGGGTTTGGTATTACTTTTCAACCGCATCCTCTAATTGCGATGGATCTACTTGTTTACTAACTTCGATGCTCCGTTGCCCTACCATTTCCTTTCAAACACGTCATTGCGAATCACGCTCTCTGTTGCTCGGCTTACCTATTCACCCACTTGCAATGCATCTTGAGGTTTGTAGATGGTGCCACTACTGCCAAACTCAATGGTGCAATGTGTGGTTTATCTACTTGGACTAAAGCCTCAACTGGTTATAAGGTTGTTGAAGGTTGTGCTATTTTTGCAGCATTTACCCATTTGCTCGATTTTTCTTGTCAAATTAATTGGGCAAACAAAATGACTTCCTGGAGTAAACTATGTAACAAAGTCTGCCATTGCTTGGGCCTGATAGCTGTTCTAGGTTGAAACTTGGTGTCAAATTATCCTAATTCGACTACCTATTTTTAATTCCTCCTAGAAAAAACTGCCATTTCGAACAGAGCTTTCAATGGGAATGTAGTCATAACCACAATTTTATGCGCTTGAAAGTAGTGTGACAACCTTTTGGATGTCATCATTAAAGCCAAAGCACTCTTCTCCAATGGAAGGTATCTTGTCTCAAAGCCAAGCATGGTCTTTTTACTCACATAAAAAATAGGCAAGTGTTATATTCCCTCAACATGCACAAGTACTGCACTAACGTCATGTTGAGAGACTGTTAGATACAAATATAGCTTTCTCAAGGCACTGGGGTCACCAAAAGTTGTGGACAAGATAAGTATTGTTTCAATTCCTCCAAAGCGCAATTGCACTCTTTATCCCAACTAACCTTTGACTTGAGAATCTGGAAGAATGATCTGCAATGATCTAAAAATTGGCTTATAAATCTGTTTAGTGTGGCCGCCAACCTCGCCAAAGATAAGCCTAGCAAAAAGAACTTTTTTAGGTTGTTCTCATCAATCCTAACTTCCACAAGTTCTTCCACGACCTTTTGCCCAGCCTCCTTGCAAACATCTTCGGGCATCTCCTTGTTCTCCAGCTCTTCTACTATCTGAACAAATCCCTTGGCAATGCGGTTGCCATTCACTATGATGAAGCACTATTTTGACATGATCTCATCTCCTAAGACCTCTTCAATTATCCCAACTTCATATGGGAACTCCATTACTTGATGGTATGTCAATGCTAAGGCTCACATGGGGTGCAACCATGCTCTCCCAAGAATGATGTTGTAACTAGATGTGACAACCCAGCCCGCTTTCAAAAACTAAAAATCCACTTGTTTAACCATCGAGCCCGCTTTGACCGGCATAATGATCTTGCCAACTGGCCGTTCAAGCGTAGAGTTAAAACCTACCAAACGAGACGTAGTGGGGGCCAAGTCTCTTTCATTCAACTTCGGTTACTTAAAAGTGTCATAGGGCATGATTTCACATGAGCTCCCATAGTTAATCAAGATCTTCTTAATGTCGTAATTTCATATGCGCAAAGTAACCACTAGCGCATCATTGTGGTGATTTTGCAACCTTGCTAGATCTTTGTCAGAGAAGGAAATCACGTTCCTTGCTTTTGTCTTCCTCTTCTTGAATGTTGGCTGAACACTGAATACCTCCTTCATGTGCTTAACCTTCTTTATCATTCCTTTGAGCTCACAAGCTCGCTCATGCTCAATGATCTTATAGTTCACATTAATCATGCCTTGAGGTGGACCATCAAGTGGCGTTTCATTTGGCACGTTCTTATCTTGAGAGGCTGGCCGAGCTCCTTCTTCGATGCAACGGTCCAAGTGGCCCGCAGTCACCAACTCTTCTAAGACTTGTTTCAATGGTATGCAATCCTCAGTTCGGTGTCCTTTCTCATCATGGTAGATATATTGGTACCTTTCATCATAACCCTTCCGTGCTTTGCTCAACTTGGTTGGCCATTAGACAAACGGCTCATTGCGAATTTCGCTAAGGATGCGGTAAATAGGTTTCTTGAACACTGTAGGGCTTGAGGTGCGAATCTTTAATTTTTTCACCCTGTTTTCTTTACTACACAACAATAGGTCACCCAGTTGTTATCACGGCTCCAACTACCTTGCTTTCTATTCTTACCAACCGTGTTACTTTTGGCGGAAGATTTTTTGTCCGACAATGCTGTTGTGCAGGACTTTGCCTTTTGCGTGGGCGACATCTTCTTCCACTCTTATATGCTAGTGAACCCTTTCCATCAAAGCTTCCATGGTTAGTGGTGGCATCTTGGTCATTGATTCCTTTAGTTTATGCTCGACTGGCAGTCTACACTTATACTGAGCGATTGCTAGGTTGGTAGGACATTCGCTAATTTGATTGAATGTCTTCCAATACCTATTGTTGTAGGACTTCAATGACTCCACTCCCCATGTCAATAGCCAGTAGTTAGTCACCTCCATAGGCGTTTTGGTGTTTGTTTTGAATCAGGTAACAAACGCCTCTGCAAGTTGCGTCTCGGAAGCTATGCTACCTTCAAGTAACCTGTCAAACCATGTCAAGCCCAAATCCCCTAGGCTTGATGCAAACATTATGCACATCAAGGCATCGTTCCTCCTGTGCATAGCCATAACTTGTCGAAAGTGGCTAAGATGTATATAAGGATCTAACTTCATGTCCTCGATCATGAACTTTGGCTTGTTAAAGCCTACTGGCAGAGGCACATTCTCAATTTTTGGTGAGAACAATATACTCTGCAACCTCGCCAACACCCTGTCTGCTAGTTTGTAGGCGAGATGTGGCATTGGCATTGCAACCTCGATGCTTCCATGCATTCTAGGAGCCAATTTCTATATAGCTGACACCCTATGGGGGTCATGCACTAAGGCGACTTCTCTCTACCATGGCCTTTCATTGAGAACAATCTGCAAGTCTTCTGATATGGGTAATTCTATATATCGAGAAGACATCTGGCGAGTGCACAAGGGCCGATAACTACTCCCCTCAAATTATTATCTTTTTGAGCTCGTCCACTCAGACCTGGAGTGACAAGATCTCGACGACCTGGACTAAGAGCTACCTATCTTGAGGCTCCTACTCTCAGAAGGTTCTAGAGAAGTGCGCCCCTCTTGGCTTCAAAAATGATGGGATCGAGTGCATTCCCCATGGGTTTTCATCCTAGCGACACCTTTGCCCCTTTCCTAGCACTTTAAAACCTCCATATCTTCTGCTATATTCTTGATTAATTCATCTTGCTCCCTCACACAATCCTCCAAAACTTGAGAATCAATTCGTTGTCTTTGCCCATCTGGGCTTCGGGAGCGGTGAGGGCTCAAACCACGCTATTCTTGTTATGGGTCCAAATCAACCATGGGAAGAGTAGAAGGCAAATCTTCGTGCCTCCTATTGGCCTCCAGCTTTTAGCTATCGATGGAAAAAATAGGAAAATCCTCATTGTCTGCCATTAAAATCATTGGAGAGAACTCAATCAAAAGGTTTGTTATGTGCTTATTCCTATAGACGCGGCCAATTGTACAAGCACGAAATAGTCGTCACTTGTATAATTTCATTCATCAAACTCACGTTCCTCCAAACATCGCCATGTAACCTGGACTCACAAACGTGATCTAGCTAATGGTGTGTGCAGGAAACCCCTCTAATGCCTAAGTCAGCAAATAAGACAAGGAGGAAAAGCTCTATGAATTTGAATACTAATATTGTAATACGTGGATTTAGCTTAGGTCTGAGCTTTTATAAATTTTGCATGGCAAAATCCTAATAGGACTTTAATTCCTCTTCGAAGAGTCTTCTTAGGAATCACATTCGTAAAGGAGTTGCCTATCCTTTAACACCATCCTCACTACAAACCAACTGAGATGACATAACTCGTTGCATGGCTTCCAACCGGGCAGACGAACTACATTTTTCTTGTTGGGTCTTCTACTAATCGAGCTACATGAAATTCCACACAAAGCCAGTGCGGCGCGCGACCATGTTGACGTTATGCGATGCTCAAACTGGCTCAACCTCACCATGTGAACAATTATAGTCAGCCAGTAAAACAAAGATAGCTTGGTTCAATCTTGATCGCCACATTAATTGGAGACAACTAAACCAGCCTTATCTCAGCCTAAGGCCTACTGAGGCTTAGGCCGACCCACTAGAACAACCCAGACCAAATCTGGCCGATCAAACCATGCAACACGTTTGACCGGCTAGACCTCTGCATGGACCAAACCATGTGGCCCTTCAATCCATAGCCTGGTCAACAATAAAGGTCTGATTTTGCCCGACCCGATATCTCGACACAAATTCCCCTCTCATAAAGATTTAGGTTTTGTTTGATGTGCCTAAACTGTCAATTTATTTATTAAAAAATAATTATTAAAAATATGTTATCTCATTTGATAAAGCTAAACACTTTGATCATTTTGGAAAACATTAGGATAATCTGAAAAGTTAGAAATACATCAAACAAATTAGTTTTTCTAGGCTTATTTTAACCAATAATTTTTTTTTTTTACTAACTCTCAAATGAAGCTTTAGAATAAATAAAAATAAAATAAAACTCTTTTTTTTCTCCTCCCCCTCCCTTGGCTCACCTCTTAACAGAATGGACATGAACAACAATGACCATATTTATCTACAATTTGTTTGTTCATGAATATAAATACGGCTATAGTAAAAATTCAAGAGGACCCAAGCCCACAAAATTATCGGTCATGGGGCTAGTCTGAACACATGAAGGATGGGACCGACCACGAGGATCAGGATTAGCCTCAATCAATTTAAAGGGCACTCACATTCATCTAGTTGGAGGATCTACCCAGTTGGAGAGGGCAGCTATGGTTAGAAGCTTATAAGAAAGGCATACTCGAGCGAAAATGCGTTATGTTTTCTGTATTTACGACAGGGACATATGGTGATCACTTGCACTTACAACCATCATCAATTAGTGCAAAATGAGTCTCATAGCCTTAACTCTCTTTTTTTTCTTGATCGGCAAAGAAAAACTTTATTGATGAAGCACGAACAAAGTACATTGAAAGCGAACATCAATAAAGAGGAGCTAGGAGCTAGATGAAGCTCAAACCTCCTAGTTGGTGAGAGACCAACAAAAAAAGAAAATAGAAAACAAAAACACTGCAGCAGACCAACAAAAAACACTGCAGCAGACCAACTACTGCTAAGAACAGAACACTGCCAAAAAACTAGTGAAACTACAGAAGACCAAAAGAAACTTCAGCAAAACAACTGAAACCAAATTACTACAGTTTACCACTGCAATGCACAACCGAAGCAGAACCAAGATTTACTTCCAAGACACTGCTACCAAGATTGCACCCGAAGCAGAACCAACAGAACAAGCCTATTTCAGCCCAAAGCAGCAGATTAGAGCAGATAGGAACTGCAGACAGACAATGCAGCAGCTTATAGCTAATGCAGATTAGAATAGAATAAGCATAATTCATCCCAGATATATGTAAAACGGATTTCAAAACACTAATTTCCACCACTGATTTGCCTCGAGTTGAAAAGAAGATCATCAACTGAGTAGGGGAAATCCTTAATGGAAGCTTTAAGCCAAACAGCAAATCTGAATTTGATGAGTTCGAGAAGACCTGAATTGATGGGTTGTGCATTAGAAAACACACATTCATTTCTGAGTTTCCAAATAGACCAAAGTACAATTAATGGGATTGCCCTCCAAATTAATCTGTCAAGCTTATGAAATTTCCCACTTATCCACCAAGAAAGCAGACCATCTACTGAATTAGGAATACACCAATGGAGTCCCCATTCCTCAACAACAGCAGACCAGATTGACCAAGAAAAGTGACAATGCAGCAAGACATGTGAAGCAGTTTCTAACTGCGAGCTGCAAAAGTGACAGAGAGGTGATGCATTGCTGTCCAGAATACCAATCTTGAGCAGAAAATCTGAACATTTGATCCTATTTTTTCAGGCAAGCCAAGAAAAAAAAGAGACCCTGGGGGGGCAATAACGGATTCCAAACACATTTTCTTATCTTAAGGTGAGGGCCAAGAAGAGATGAACTGTGGGAATATAGAGCAGAAACAAAAAAACCAGACCCCGAATCATTGCACCAGACTTGACAATCTTCACAGTCCAAACACAAAGTTGGAGTAGTGGATAACAGAGCATTCAATCTCACTTCTTCAGGCAATTCCCATGAATAGAGCTCTCTTCTATGTGGAAGGTTCCAATCAAATGGACTTGATTTCCTTACAAAATAATGATGGAGAAAGCCTTCCTTATCAGATGACAGATTAAAAAGAATGGGAACGGAAGATTTCAGACACAAGCCACTGCACCATCTGTCAAGCCAGAATCTAATTCTAGTACCATTCCCAACCTTGATAGTACAGTTGTCCACAAAGAAGTTAAAAATGGGTCTATTAAGAGTCCCAATTGATAGAATGTCACTCCACAATCTAGAATGCTTATAGGAAGGGCTCAAAGGAGAAAGCCAACAGGATTCATTGATTTTATATTTGTTGCACACCACTGACCTACAGAGTGCTTTGTTATGGTTTCCAAATTTCCACCACCATTTGAGAAGAAGACACACATTAACATCTCTAATCCTTCTAATGCCTAATCCCCCTTGATCAATTCTCTTTATAACCTCCTCCCATTTCACTAAATGAACTTTTCTTTTAAGACCACTACCACCCCATAAGAACGAAGCCTCTAACCTTTCTATATCTTTAGCCACTCCTTCAGACATTTTAAACAGAGAAAGAAAGTAAACAGGTAGGCTAGAAAGAGTAGACTTTATCAAAGTTAATCTACCAGCAAAGGACAACAATTTTCTCTTCCATCTTGACAATCTGGACTTAATTTTATCAATAACAGGCTTCCAGGTAGATTTTCTGCCAAGGTTTGCTCCTAGAGGCAGCCCCAGAAATTTTAATGGGAGACTTTGCACCTTACAATTGAGAAGAGAGGCAAAAGTGGTTGTACAATCATCAGCCACACCAACACCACGCACAACACTCTTATGGTAGTTAATTTTGAGACCGGATAATACTTCAAAGCATCTGAGAACTCTTTTGATGGATACCAATTGATCCCAATCAGCTTCGCAAAAGAGAATTGAGTCATCGGCAAATTGCAAATGTGAGATAAGGACATTGTTTGACCCAACAACCACCCTTTTAAGGATTCCAAGATTAAGGGCTCTGACTAAAAGAATGTTAAGGCCTTCTGCCACTATGTTGAAGAGGAATGGTGAAAGCGGGTCGCCTTGTCTGAGGCCCCTATGGGGTGAAAATTCCTCGGTAGGTGATCCATTCACTAGAATTGAGATTCTTGCTGAAGTGACACAAGTCCTCATCCAAGAGATCCATTTATCCCCCAGGCCAAAGCTCTTCATCAAAGAAAATAAGAATTCTCAGTTGACAGAATCAAAAGCTTTCTCGAAATCCTATTTGAGAATCAACCCTTACATTTTGTTCTTCTTCCAACCATCCACCACTTCATTAGCAATAAACACTCCATCAAGAATATTTCTCCCTCCCAAGAATGTTGTCTGAGTTTCACCAATGATTAAGGGAAGCACTGATTTCAACCTGGATGATAAGACTTTGGCCAAGATTTTGTAAATAGATCCCACGAGACTAATAGGTCTATAATTCGATAGACCAATAGGATTATCCAACTTGGGAATAAGTGTAATAAATGAGCTATTAATGCCATATGCAAGCCTGTTGTTAGAGTGAAACTCCTTGAAAAATTGCATTATGTCCAGCTTCATAACCTTCCAGAATTTCTGATAACACAGTAAGTTGAACCTATCAGGGCCTGGAGCTTTGTTATTGTTACAATCTTTGATTGCTGCTAATACCTCAGCTGCACTGAACTCAGCTACCAGATGTTGAGTAACATAAGTTGGCTCAATGGTATTGAACACCCCTTCCAAAGAAGGCCTCTTAACCCATGATTCTGAGAATTGAGCCTTAAAGTGTAGTAAAATTTGTTGCCTAACTCCACTAGGGTCCTCAACGGACACTCCATTTACTAAAATAGAATTGATTAGATTTCTACTCTGCCGAGAACTTGTAACAACATGAAAAAATCTACTATTTTTACCCCCGTTGAGAGACCAATTCAATCTGGATTTTTGATGCCAAATCCATTCAACCATTCTGTAGAGTTTCCATAGCTCACCTTTAACCTCCCTTCTTTTTGCCTTTTCTGAAGCAATCAATGTTCTTTCCTCTGCAGTGATATCCAGAGCATGTAGCTCTTCCTCTGAAGACTTGATTTTAGTAGCAATATTACCAAACACTTTAATGTTCCAAGATTTTAACATTATTTTCAGATGCTTTAGCTTTGGGAAAGAATATAACCAGACCAACCAGCAATAGTGTTACCTAACCATGATGAGACAAATAGCTGAGAAAAGCTGGGGTGAAGAGTCCACGCATTTAGGAACTTGAAAGGCTTTGGCCCCCAATCTCTAACATCTTCCATCATTAATAATGGGCAGTGATCTGAAATTAACCTAGGTAATCCCCATAATTTCATTGGGAAATTAATCAGCCATTCAGAGCTTAGCAAGACTCTATCAATTCTGCTCCATTTCTCTGATTCATGGGCATTGCACCAAGTGTATTTCCTTCCATGAAGTGGTAGATCATGAAGCTCACTATTACCAATGAAATCATTGAGGTGTTTCATTCCCCTATCCCTCCTAGAGCAACCAACTCTTTCATTGATGTGTCCAATTTCATTGAAGTCTCCAGCCATGCACCAAGGATTGGGGAAAGAAGTCTTAAGCTTTAAAATATTATCCCAAAAGGAAGCTCTACACCAACATCATTAGGTGCATGAATGTTGAGCAAAACACAATTATAGGAATTGAATAATGAACCTGAGAGTAAGATATACCTCCTATGGCAGCAACAGCCAGAGAGTGTAAAGACAGCAGGATCCCAGATACATAAAAGGCCTCCGGCAATTCCTTCAGGATCTACGGACATAAATTCCATGTTTTTACTTCCCCATAGCCTTCTAGCATCAACATCAGATATAACTGCCCTTTTTGTTTCTTGAAAACAAACAATATCTATGTTTCTATCCTTGAGGAGACTCTTGATTCTGCCCTGCTTCTCTTTTTTACCCATAACCCTGATATTCCAAGATAGTAATTTCATTATAAACCAATTGATACACTCAAAAGACCCTTCTTCTGACCTTTACTATTGGGCCGTTCCCTCCTTGCCAATTCTCTCTTTGTCTTTAAATTCTAAGTCCGTGATTTTGTTGAGCACAATGTCTTCTTTCCCATGATAATCGATGCCAAGTGTTTTCCCCAATTGAATAATTGTTGCAGCTTCAGAAAGAACCTGATTCCTCAGAGATGATTCACCTACAGAAGACTGAGCTAAAGCTTTAGCAGCAGTCCTAAAGATAATAGATTTAGCATAGTGCTTTTTGGCTGCATTTTTTGTGTACGCATGGATCCTAGCAAAGCTAGTGAACCCTCAATCTGGGTCTTCATCTTTCCTTTCTTCCTCTCGGTGCGCTGCTGGTCTGTAATGGAGGCAAAAATAGAATCTTCGACTGTCTGGGAACGAGATAGAATACTCTTCTTATACGAGCCAATGTTACATAAAGGCCCAGAATTGTGCAACACAGAATGAGATATAGGTACTATGCCTGTGACCTCTGGGCTTACAACAATAGGCTGAATGGGCCTGCAAGGAGATCCAGTAACTTCATGCTGCTTTGCAAAGTGGACCAAATCCACTTCCAAGTTGATGCCTGGTCCTCCTCCAGCACTAGGTTCATTAACGCAATGTACGAATCCAGGTGTGAAGACTTGTTCAGCACACTTTTCCCTCTCATCATCACTTTTTGAAAAATGGACAGACATCCCAACACACACTCCTCCTCTTCTGGTAGCGCCTCCATCACAGAGTGTCTCCTCAACCACTGTGTCCGTAGGATCATGAGTACTAGCAATCTCAACACCAAACATGGAACTAGCCTCTGCCACCTCATTATCTTCTTTCATTTCCCTACCTTTAACCACTGTCACGTCCTCAAAATAAACCCATAATATCATACATTCACGATAAAGAAAAGAGATTTCATATTGCAATCATCAGAGTATTCTTACAAAAGGTATTAAATGTTGACAACAAAAGTAAATGCCCTATAGGCTTACAACTTTCCAAGTCAACACTTTGTTACAAAAGGGAGAGTACTAACTCTACACAAAATAAGCCTTTGGCTTGATATACATGTAATACAACAAAAAAAAAGCAACAAAAAGAGTCTAGCAGCCTCAAGCCTCCTAAGCTACGTCCTTGGAGGTGGCATAACACCTGTACTTGAAAATGATGTCCCATATAGGGTGAGTCAACGCCCAGTAAAGATATGCTAAACATAATATGAGCAAAAACTAAAACATTAGCATTTGATAAATGTTTAACCTACATAAGTCAATTCATAACCCATTTCAATTACATGACAAATATGTCCATGTTTCATTCCTCTTTCCTTTACTTAGCCGATTTTCAATTCATAAATACGGCTCAGAACCTGGCCAAACAATTCCCATGACACCACAGCTCATATCAACAATACTTCCATACTTCACAATAGATACACATATTTGCTGTATCAATATCACATAAAACACTTCCACACTTCACAATAGATACACATATTCGTTGTATCAATACTTCAATATATACACATATTTGCTATATCAATGGAGTCCATCCTCTATCTCCCCCCAAATAATATCCAATTTAGGCGACCATCCCCTATCTGCTCCGAAACCGTGGAGTACATCCCATATCTCCTCCCACACAACACAATGTATATAAGCACAAATTATATACATAATCAATCAATACATAAATTCAATGTATTCTTTCAACCGTCATATTCAATGACATATTCAATTGATTAGTTTTAATTCACCTAATCATCATGCAAGGTCTACAACATTCAAGACTATTCCCCACTGATAGCCCAAAGCAATTTATTTCAAAACAGATAATAAATGCATCAACAGATAATTTGACAACAATTTCACAAGTGAACGATTAATAAATCCAGCTCCACCATTCCCTCTTATAATGAGCCTATTTCATTATTTCCAACTCAATTCCATATTTCCATAACATTCCCAAATTAATTATATAAATTAATTCATACAACAATTTAGGGCTTTCTCCTTCTTTTTCTTTACAATGACCCAAAGGTCCCATATATCGTCAACAACATCAATACCATCATTTTAAAACCCAAGATACGCATTTATGAGTCAAAATAGCAAAACCCCTCTTTATTCATTTTGAAACCCTAACACCCAAAATTACCCAACTTCAACATTACATCAAAATGACCAATAGTTTATGTTAATGACCATAAAAATGAGTAGTTATCCCTACCTCAAATTCGGAGCTCAAAGGAGAAGATGAAGAAATTTGAAAGTGCTCCAAACCCCAATATTTTCGGATCAAAATGTAGCCCTCAACAAGCTCCACACTTTTTACAAAGGCCCAAGGGTAGAAGATCACTCCTACTAGATCAAACCCTAGAGAGAAGTTGGAGTTTTAGAGTGGGTGCTCTCCAATGGAGGTTTTGAAAAGTAAGAGAGAGAAAAGGAGTTGAAAAAGTGATCCGAAAAGTCGAACTTCGGGCTGATATATTGCACTCCCTGCTCGAGCGTGGAACGCCCCGCTCGAGTGGCAGACACAGACTCACGCTCGTGCGTCAAAAGCGCCGCTCAAGCGCCGGATGCACACCTCCAGAAGTTTTACAGACCAAGGTCCCCGCTCGAGCGTCAGACTCCCCGCTCGAGCGGAGGAACAAAACCAAAAGAGCCCGCTTGAGCGTCAGAACTCACGCTCGAGCGTCCGATGAGCTGCAGAGAAAAATACTGGGAGATGGATATTCACGCTCGAGCGTCCAAACTCCCACTAGAGCGGAGAAGCAACAACAAAGCGCTCGCTCGAGTGGCAAAACTCCCGCTCGAGCGTGAAGGCCAAAAATTGGGCATCAACCCTTAGTTTCTAAACACAACCAACCTATTTCAGACCTGCCCAACACAACCCAAGACTAAAATACAAAGAGTAAAGGATGGAAATGAGAATACGACATCAACACATTCACGAACCAAGTCCGGAATACAATAAACAAAGGAAAGGAAAACCGGGATCGCTATAACCTCCCCCCCTTAAAGAATTTCATCCCCAAAATTAGATACAAGTTTTCAAAAACATGTTTTTCTCAATTCCCAATAGTATTACAACTCAATATTCAACAACCTGACCCAATACCGGTCATTCCATCCCTTCTCAAGGGGCAACTCACAATATATAATTCTACAACATGCATTAACAATGTGCATTCCTTGAAATTTAACAAATTTCAATACCAACAGTATATTTGCATTTCTGAAACATCATTGACATATACAATGTTAAAATAAACTTCTATAAATCAAAACATATACAGTGTTTTACACTTAAGACATATTCAATGCTCTTAAAGTTCATCAATATTACAAAATTCCCAATACATGATTACACATTAACGAACATGTCTGGATATTTTTCACAGACCTCCAACTCACGTTCCCAAGTGGCTTCCTCCACTCCGTGATGTTTCCACAAAACCTTTACCAAAGGAATGGTCTTGCCTAGCAAGACATGCTCCTGCCTATCCAAAACCCAAACCGGTCTCTCCTCATATGAGATATCCTCGTCTACCTCTAAGTCAGTCCAATCCAATACATGCGATAAATCCGGCTCGTACTTCCGAAGCATACGAACATGAAACACGTCATGCACCCCAGACAACTGTGGCGGCAAAGCTAAACAGTATGCAACCTCCCCAATCCTCTCAAGGATCTCAAAGGGACCAAGAATCCGAGAAGACAACTTCTCACTCTTCCCAAACCTCATCAAACCCCGCCTAGGTGATATTTTCAGAAAGACGTGATCACCCGTCTCAAATGCCAAAGGCCTCCTCCTACGGTCAGCATAAATCTTTTGGCGACTCTGGGCTGTAACAAGCCTTCTACGAATAAGCTCAACTTTCTCCGTCATTTCCCTCACCAACTCCGGGCCCAACAAAGGTGCATCACCCACCTTGGCCCAACAAACCGGAGACCTACAAGGTCGACCATACAAGGCCTCAAACGGTGCCATACTGATACTCGACTGAAAACTATTGTTGCAGGCAAACTCCACCAAAGGCAAGTGCCTCTCCCACGACCCACTAAAGTCAAAGACACAACCTTGAAGCATATCCTCAAGGATCTTAATAGTACGCTTAGACTACCTGTCAGTCTGAGGATGATAAACCGTGCTAAAGGTCAATCTAGTGCCCAAGACACTCTGCAAACTCTGCCACAACCTACCAGCAAAACGAGGATCTCTATCTGAAACGATCGACACTAGGACCCCATGCAACCTCACTATGTCCCGAATATATAAAACGGCAAGATGATCTACTGAATCTCTCACGCGCATAAGGATAAAGTGCGCTGACTTAGTCAACCGGTCTACAACCACCCAAATAGCACCACTACCCCGCTGAGTCCTCGGAAGACCTACAATGAAGTCCATAGTGACATGCTCCCATTTCCACTCGGCAATAAGCAAGGGTTGTAACAAACCTGTTGGCCTCTGATGCTCGGCCTTCACTTGCTGACAAGTAAGGCACTTAGATACGAAAAGTGCCACATCCTTCTTCATACCTCGCCACCAAAACTGGCGACCCAAACCTCGATACATCTTAGTGCCTCCCGGATGCACCACAAGGCGTAAATGGTGAAACTCTCAGAGTACCTCCTCTCGGCAAGACTCTGACACAAACATACGGTCTCGGTATCTCACACTCTGGTCGGGATACACCGTCAAACCCTTCTCAGCCTTCCCACTAGAGATCTTCTCTCGGAGGGATTCTACCTCAAGGTCACCTCTCTGTACCTCTAGCACTCGAGTCACAAGTGTAGGCTGCACAACAACAGAAAACAAGGCCGCAGCCTCAACGGATTCACCCAAAAGCAAATCAAACTCACCAAGTGCATCCAACATTTCCCATTCCCGGATGGCTATATAAGCTACATCGCTAATGGATTTCCTACTAAGGGCATTGACCACAACATTGGCCTTTCCCGGGTGATAGTGCAACTCAAAATCATAATCCTCTATGAACTCCATCCACCTTCTCTGCCTCAAATTCAAGTCCCTCTGTGTAAACAGACGCTTCAAACTCTTATGGTTCGAGAACACCTCAAACCTCCGGATGCACCACAGGGCGTGAATGGTGAAACTCTCGGAGTACCTCCTCTCGGCAAGACTCTGACACAAACATACGGTCTCGGTATCTCACACTCTGGTCAGGATACACCGTCAAACCTTTCTCAGCCTTCCCACTAGAGATCTTCTCTCGGAGGGATTCTACCTCAAGGTCACCTCTCTGTACCTCTAGCACTCGAGTCACAAGTGTAGGCTGCACAACAACAGAAAACAAGGCCGCAGCCTCAACGGATTCACCCAAAAGCAAATCAAACTCACCAAGTGCATCCAACATTTCCCATTCCCGGATGGCTATATAAGCTACATCGCTAATGGATTTCCTACTAAGGGCATTGACCACAACATTGGCCTTTCCCGGGTGATAGTGCAACTCAAAATCATAATCCTCTATGAACTCAATCCACCTTCTCTGCCTCAAATTCAAGTCCCTCTATGTAAACAGATGCTTCAAACTCTTATGGTCCGAGAACACCTCAAAACTCTCACCATAAAGGTAGTGCCTCCAAATTTTCAAGGCAGAAATCACAGCTGCTAACTCTAGGTCATGTGTAGGGTAATTCCTCTCGTGTACTTTCAACTGACGTGAGCCATAGGCTACCACTTTCCCCTCTTGCATCAACACACAATCCAAACCCTCTCGTAAGGCATCATAGTAAACCGCGTAACCCAACCCTCTCTCCGGAATAATCAAAACCGGAGCGGTGGTCAATCTAATTTTCAACTCTTGGAACGACTTTTCACAAGTCTCACTCCATACAAATTTGACCCCTTTCCGCGTCAATCTAGTCAACGGCGAAGCTAGCGTGGAGAAATCTTTCACAAACCGGTGGTAATACCCAGCTAATCCCAGAAAACTGCAGATCTCAAAAACACTCTTAGGCTGTGCCCAATCCTGTACTGCCACAATCTTGGATGTACCAACAGACACCCCTTCCCCAGAGACTACATCGCCTAAGAACTTGACCTCTCTTAGCCAGAACACACACTTCCCAAACTTGGGATACAGCCTATGGGCTCTAAGCAACTCAAGCACCACTCTCAAGTGTTCCTCGTGCTCCTCCTCTGAAAGCGAATAAATCAGAATGTCATCCACGAAAACGACTACAAAACGATCAAAGAATTCCCGGAATATCCGGTTCATCAAATCCATAAACACTGCCGGTGCATTGGTGAGCCCAAAAGGCATCACCAGAAACTCATAGTAGCCATACCGCGTATGGAATGCCGACTTCGGAATATCCTCCTCCCTGACCCTCAACTGATGGTAACCCAATCTCAAGTCTATCTTAGAGAAACAACGAGACCCTTTCAACTAGTCAAACAAATCATCTATACGGGGCATAGGGTACTTGTTCTTAACCGTAGCCCGATTCAATTTCTGGTAATCGATACAAAGTCTCAAGGCACCGTCATTCCTTTTAGCAAAGAGGGTCGGTGCTCCCCACGGCGAAACACTAGGGCGAATGAAGCCCTTATCCAGCAACTCCTGGAGTTGAATCTTCAACTCACTCAACTCGGCTAGGGCAAAACGATAAGGTGCCATAGAAATCGGCGCTGTGTCGGGCACTAAATCAATAGAGAACTCGATCTCTCGATGTGGTGGCAAACTCACAAGATCCTCAGGAAAGACGTCCGAGTACTCACAAACCACTTTCGGCAACACAATCTGGGTCTCATCACACTAACTACTCATAAAGCTAGTGAGGTGACTACTAAGCTCACTCCGTCCTCGCGGATCATACACCGGTGGCAACACACTACCAACACGATCCCCCAAGAAATGGAAACAATCCCCGCTCAAGGTACATACTGTTACCCTCTGGTGGTAACAATCAATAACTGCCCGGTATGACGATAGCCAGTCCATACCCAAAATAACATCAAAACCCGACATAGCCATAACTGCAAAAGAAAATGGAAGTCGGTGGTCGGCGACCTCTATATCGCACCCTCTACACCCTTGTTTCAAAATCAATTCACCCCCAACAGGTGATACTACACAAATAGGAGATGCTAACTGTGCCAACTCCAGCCCCAAAACAGATGCAAATGCAGCAGATATAAAGGAATGAGATGCACCCATATCAATCAACACATTGGCAACCGAGTTACAAAATAAAAAGGTTCCTCTCACAACAGATGGAGCCGGTACTAGATCCTGCGCGGTAACAGCATACACACGCCCTGTAGGCCCCTGATCTACCTGCTCACCTCTAGGAGCAAAAGACTGCTGCACAGACTGGGACGATAAAGCCCCCTAATTGGCCATCGAGGCCTGAACTGACTGAGCTGGCTAAAAACTCTACCTCGACCCAGATGCACCAGATGTGCCACTCAACTGCGGGAAAAACCTTTTCAGGTGCCCCGCCAGACCACACTGGTAGCAAGAAAGCGGCTGACCTCTACCTTGACTCTAGCTTTGAGGTCAGGCCGAGGATGTCTACGAGCAAGCTGGAGACTTGTGGCCCAGCTAACCACATTTGTAACAGGTAATGTCTTCCTAACTGCCTCTCCTAGAGCCTGCACTCGGCACTGAAAAAGTCGATCTAGCAAAAGCACCCTGGGACTGCTGAGGGTTAGGACACCTCTGCCTCCTATCGTCCCCCTGACCATCCTGACACCTCTTGGAGCCTCTCTGCCTCTCCTCCTCCTCCTGCATCATAATCTCCATATGGGCTGCAACATCTACAAGACGCCCATACTCTCGAGTCATAGACCCCCCAACTCTCATCTTGAGCCCGTGCCTCAACTTCCTCTCGAACTCAATACAACGGCATTCCTCTCAGACGCCACAAGCTCAGGTGCAAACCTGGACAAACTAGTAAAAGCGGCCTCAAACTTGGCCACTGATAAACTCAGCTGCTTGAGCTGATAAAACTAGTCCTTCAGCTTCTCCCTGACAGCTGGAGACAGAAACTTCTCTGGGAAAGCATCTACAAAGGCCTCCCAAGTGCCACCAATACGACCCCTCACGAACTTCCACCACTGACCCGCATCCCCCTTAAGCTGGAACGATGCCAAGGTCACCTTCAAAGCCCCGTCTTCAATGCCAAGCATCTCAAACGTCTTCGTCATCTGCTCGAGCCGTTCATCCGCCTTAAGTGGCTCTTTTGGATCACCCACAAACTCGTCCGGGTTAGACCAGAAGAACTCCCTCTTCAGAAATGAAGGCCCTACCTCAGCAACATAGACCTGGACCTGATTCTCAGCTCTGAGAATGCCCAAGGATTCCCTCAAAGCTCCTGCCATCTTGCGAGCTAAGGAGCCCGTGGCCTGCAGACCTACTGACCCGGCCACATTGGCCTGACCAACACCCACCTGCTGCTCCGGAATCTCACCAGGTATAGGCATCTCCTATCTCCTTGGCCTACCTCGCCTACCACCATGTCCCCGTCCTGACATCCTAATAAAGGTAACGAAGAACATTAGCACATTCACAAATGTGCCGAAGCTATAACACTCGCGTCCTAATGCATTGGACAACAGTAATTCATTCCACGTAAGCATATAATCACATAAGCACTTATGAATTTCATTTCTGGATAATGACAGTCCCGAGGCATTGCTAGAGTTCCGATTAGAAACAGCATTGATCAAGTGCTTTTTCAATAGGACTCCTAGAAACCCAAGGATCCAATCAACATCCTAGAAACTAAATCCCATACCCAAGTAGTCACGTAAACATGTTATCACATATGCATATAACACTACATCTAAGTCTTTAACAAGCGAGACGAACTCATTGTGGTACCAGCCACTTCCTGCGTACCCAAATTATTCGAACCCGGTACACTCTGATACAAAGTTGTCACGTCCTCAAAATAAACCCATAATATCATACATTCACAATAACGTAAAGATATTTCATAATGCAATCATCAGAGTATTCTTACAAAAGGTATTACATGTTGACAACAAAAATAAATGCCCTATAGGCTTACAACTTTCCAAGTCAACACTTTGTTATAAAAGGGAGAGTACTAACTCTACACAAAATAAGCCATTGGCTTGATATACATGTAATACACCAAAAAACAACCAAAACAACAAAAAGAGTCTAGCAGCCTCAAGCCTCCCAAGCTACGTCCTTGGAGGTGGCATAACACCTGTACCTGAAAATGATATCCCATATAGGGTGAGCCAACGCCCAGCAGAGATATGCTAAACATAATATGAGCAAAAACTAAAACACTAGCATTTAATAAATGTCTAACCCACATAAGTCAATTCATAACCCATTTCAATTACATGACAAATATGTCCATGTTTCATTCCTCTTTCCTTTACTTAGCCGATTTTCAATTCATAAATATGGCTCAGAACCTGGCCAAACAATTCCCCTGAGACCACAGCTCATATCAACAATACTTCCATACTAGATACACATATTTGTTGTATCAATATCACATAAACACTTCCACACTTCACAATAGATACACATATTTGCTGTATCAGTACTTCAATAGATACACATATTTGCTGTATCAATGGAGTCCATCCCCTATCTCCTCCCAAATAATATCCGATTTAGGAGTCCATCCCCTATCTCCTCCTAAACCGTGGAGTACATCCCCTATCTCTTTTCACACAACACAATGTATATAAGCACAAATCATATACATAATTAATCAATACATAAATTTGATGTATTATTCCAACCGTCATATTCAATGACATATTCAATTGACTAGTTTTAATTCACCTAATCATCATGCAAGGTCTACAACATTCAAGACTATTCCCCACCGATAACCCAAAGTAATTTATTTCTAAACAGATAATAAATGCATCGACAGATAATTTGACAACAATTTCATAAGTGAACGATTAATAAATCAAGCTCCACCATTCCCTCTTATAATGAGCCTATTTCATTATTTCCAACTCAATTCCATATTTCCATAACATTCCCAAATTAATTATATAAATTAATTCATACAACAATTTAGGGCTTTCTTCCCCTTTTTCTCTACAATGACCCAAAGGTCCCATATATCGTCAACAACATCAATACTATCATTTTAAGACCCAAGATATGCATTTATGAGTCAAAATAACAAAACCCCTCTTTATTCATTTTGAAACCCTAACACCCAAAATTGCCCAACTTCAACATTGCATCAAAATGACCAATAGTTTATGTCAAAGATCATAGAAATGAGTAGTCATCCCTACCTCAAATTCGGAGCTCAAATGAGAAGATGAAAAAATTTGAAAGTGCTCCAAACCCCAATATTTTCGGATTAAAATGTAGCCCTCAACAAGCTCCACGCTTTTTACAAAGGCTCAAGGGTAGAAGATCACTCCTACTAGATCAAACCCTAGAGAAAAGTTGGAGTTTTAGAGTGAGGTGCTCTCCAATAGAGGTTTTGAAAAGTAAGAGAGAGAAAAGGAGTTGAAAAAGTGATCTAAAAAGTAGAACTTCAGACTGATATACTACACTTCCCGCTCGAGCATCAGACACAGACTCACGCTCGTGCGTCAAAAGCGCCGCTCGAGCACCGGATGCACACCTCTAGAAGTTTTATAGGCCAAGGTCCCTGCTCGATCGTCAGACTCCCCACTCGAGCGGAGGAACAAAACCAAAAGAGCCCGCTTGAGCGTCAAAACTCCCACTCGAGCATCCGATGACCTGCAGAGAAAAATACTGGGAGATGGATATTCATGCTCGAGCGTCCAAACTCCCACTCGAGAGAAGAAGCAACAACAAAGAGCCCGCTCGAGCGTGAAGGCCAAAAACTGGGCATCAACCCTTGGTTTCTAAACACAACCAACCTATTTCAAACCTGCCCAACACAACTCAAGACTCAAATACAAAGAGTAAATGATGGAAATGAGAATACGACATCAACACACTCACCGAACCAAGTCCGGAATACAATAAACAAAGGAAAGAAAAACCGGGATCGCTATAACCTTAAATATATATATTAGTCTCTGTTCGTTGTTGTTAATGACATTACTGTTGTTCAGTCATTCATTCATCTATATAGTTTTTTTTTCCTGACTTTGATTTCTATAACATCACTTATCTTTCTTTTTGGTTTGAGATGTGCTTCAGAGATCTGTTCGTTTTCTCTTTAGTTATACTTGCTATGGCATTTTAACTGAAATTTCATCTCCTAAGTAAATGGGGAACCTCATCACATTCGATGACAATTGACCATTTTTAGTTTTTCTATTGAGCCAAAAATAAGAAAAAAAAAAGATTTTAATTTTGCTAATGTAGAATTTAATAGAAAATTTCTAATTTGAGATGTGATGTGAAGTTCTGATAAAATTTCTAGTTGTTCATGCAATGTGAAGTGTTTATAGCCAGCCCATCCAAATTAAAGGGGACAACTAAATGAGTGTGTCAAGTTGTTGGGTGTAATTTGATCCTCTTAGATTGTGAGGTTCACAAATTTATTGACTAATCTAATTTGGTTCTTTCTTCTTGGGAAACATCTCTTGATATCGTGTATTTAAGCAATCCTTGTCTCGAGGAAAGTAATGCAAAATGGTGCTCTGGATGCTCATTTCTCAATTGCTTTGGTGAAAATTAAGGGACAATTTGAACTCAAAAAAAGCATTCTAATTTTATGTTTTTAAAGAAAGTAAATGGGTCATGGTTTAGATATCTCCGTGTTCATTATTTTCTTTTGGGCTTTACTTGAGAATTTTATACAAATTGGCAAATTTTCTGAACTGTTGCGTCAGATCAAGTTTCATTTGATAATGCCATTGCGACCTCATGTATCAATTTTTTGAAAAATTAAATATGATAGTCAAACATCTTGAGTTTTTCCTACTAATAGTTCATGTTCATTGCACACATACCCCTCTCACATTCCTTTATGAAGTCTAGGGCCTCCGATTTCTCTTCACCTAGAATGCCACTAAACAACATTATCAATTTAAGAGCCTGCTTCAGTGAAGGAGCTTCAATATGGACTTCATTGTGCCATCTTTCACTGTGTGAGTGTGTGATATTAAGAATATCATTCAAGTAAAGCTAGTATATTTTTGTACCATCTGTTTATCCATTCCTTGGTTGAACTTTAGTGATGCAAGTTCACAATTCAGAAATCATTTCTTCTCTCTTTTCTGCTGGGCCTACAATTTGTGGCACCTTAAGTTCTTTCTAAATATCAGCTCAACTGGATGACTGATTGCTGTTTCCTGTGTGTTCTGACTGCCCCGAAGTGATTACAAGTCATGAGGCACCGATTTTCAGTGATCTCGCCTCTGTATAATAATAATGAGAAAATTAGGTAATATAGTGCCTAAGCATTACAGCTGTTGCTGGAGTCTGTTTGGCTTAGAAAACTTGAATCGACATCAAGTTGCTTTAATATATCTTATAAGAGAGCATTGAGGGTTCAACCTCACTTTTTCTTGCTATCGATCATGCGATGTTACTAAACTGAACATCACTTGGAATTAAAGGAAATCTCATCCACCCAAATAATTATCTTGGTTGTGGTGGAGCTGGTTGCGAAAGGATGGGAGATGGCTCCGTTGGTGTTGGAGTCGATGGAACTGGAAGAACAGATGTCCTCTCTATGGAGAATCAATTAGATCCTGCAAAGCTGTCTATGGACTTCATATATTCAGATGCAGTGTTCTCTATGATCAAAGTATCCTTCAGATCCCGTACAATGTCAGCCATGCATGGTCGATAAGCAGAGAAGGGCTCAATACATGCTAGTGCCACCTCCACCACTCTCCACATGGCCTCGGCATGGTACCCTCCCTATATGCTAGGATCCACAATTTCATCAATTCTTGAATTCCTTATATATGGTTTTGCCTGTATGCAAAAGGTACTTTTTTGTTAGTTATATTCCTTCGAAGAAATTAAACAAAATTTTAAAAACAATTATATAATGATCAAGAAAAAAACAAAATAAAAATTTCTAGAATAAGTAGCTAATATAGACCAAGGTTCTAAATATCGGCCGGTACGTCCCGTACCGGCCGGTTTGTACCGGAAAATGGGAGGACCGAGTCGGATACTCACCGGTATACCGGCGAGAATGAATTTCACGGCCGTAGCGTCCGAGTCCCGGTACGTAACGGCCTGAAACCGATACATTGGGCGATACGGTCCGATACAGCTTTGTCGTCGCCGGTACGGATGAAATAAAGCGCAGAGAGCTGCTCGTGACTGCTGTTTTCTGGTTTTGGATTACTGGTCTTCGCTAAAGTGGGAGTGCAACTATAAGGTTCACGACGAGGTTGTGATGTTCTTCTGCGGCATCCGGCGTGTTTCAGAATCCTTTCTGGGTCGTCCGCCATTGAAGCTTTGAAGCTACAGCAACAAGCAACCTTTATATTCATATTTTATATAAATGTCTAGTGATAGTTTTGGGCCAAAATATTTTACTCAAGATAGTTGGTGGGTTGTTTTGGGCAATCTTGGCCCATATGTTTTTTAACCAACTCGTGGGTCTAGTTGGTAATACCACTGGGTTGGTGTACTGGGTGTACTGTCTAGTTGGTATACTGTTGTGGGCCAAATTTGCAAAAATGATAAAATTGAGTTTTGGGCCAAATTTGCAACTTTGGTATACTGTCCAGTTGGTATACTGTTGTGGATTTATTTTAAATCGTAGATAATTGAAAGTTATAATTGAGACTAAAATAAATATATATCATTTAGTTAAAAATGAGTTAAAAGTGTCCTTATATATCAAAATTTTGATTAAAATGTGACATTAAGGTTAAAAGAGTAAAAAAAATGTACAAAATTGAGTTTCAGAAGGATTGTTAATGATTTTTAAAATTTCACGGCCGCGACACCCGATTCCCGATACGTACCGGCCGATACTACCGATACCGATACTCCGCGATCGATACCGTTACGTTACCCGATACCGCGATTTAGAACTATGATATAGACATGTTATGCCTTAGTTTCCTTACAGCTAAAACTATATCCTACAAACGGTTTGTGATTTCGTATTCTTATGTGTTTTGTCAACCCAATATGCATGCAAGGCCAGGACCAGAATAGGAAGAAAGAATGGAAACAGGTGACTGGGCCTCTACTGTTTTGTAATATGATGAAATAGCCAAAATTTCACCTCTTATCTTTTTCTTCTTCTTCTTCTTCTTCCTTTTATTTATTTATTTATTTTGAAAAGAAAAAAGCAAGCAAGATGATAACATTAAAGAAGGCACCAAAATTTTACTTCTAGAGAGAGAGAGAGAGAGAGAGGTAAATCTTTGAGTTGCGTCAACTTGGTTTTCCAGGATGGGAATACAATTTCAAGGTAAACGAAGAAAGTCTGAACTAAAGAGAACTTTATATGCATGTCAGACCAACTAGCTGATTTATGTTGATTGTTGATTTTGCTGTTAGCCAAGTTTTTAGTTTCTGGCCTAGGAAATGAGGAAGTTATGCAGTGAAAAATCAATAATTCAAATTTTAAATTGAGGTGTGTGAAAGACTTGCATGCTTGTGTCGTTAGATGTGGCACACAAAAGAGCAACATTTTGACTGTCAACTTCGTAGTAGTTAGAAACATATTGATCCATACCCATTCAACCAAGCTCCAGTCATTGCGTGGCCTGTGGATGTTGAGAGGCTCTCGACCACTTATTATTTCAAGTAGAGCAACACCAAAGCTGAAAACATCACTTTTTGCAGATAAATGCTGGGTAAAATAGTACCTGAACAATACAAGCACATGATATTTAGAGAGATGGTGAATATTTTTGAGGTTATAATGCATTCGAATATGCCTGAAATGAGCATTAGGGGGTGATGAATATAACAGAATTGCTAAAATAGGAGCTTTTTGGTAATGATCTGCTTAGGATTTATATCCATGTGCATTTTACTACATGAATGGTGAATTAAAATAGAAGCTTTTTGGTAATGGTCTGCTTAGGATTTATATCCATGTGCAATTTACTACATGAATGGTGAACATACATTTGTTTGGTAAAATAGTAGATCTGCAGACTCAGTAGTCTAAGCGTAAAGCATGGTATGGAAGTCGAAATCAAGTATGTGCGTAAAAAACATTGGTCCTTACTCTGGATCCAGGTAGCCGGCTGTCGCCCTTACTTCTAGAGAAGCACCACTATCCCCTTCTTGAGGAGCATATTTTGAAAAACCGAAGTCTGCCACCTTGGCACACTTGCTATGTTCTAGGAGTATGTTGCTTGATTTTACATCCCTAAGTATGACACAGCGCCCAGCATATGTGTGAAGATACAGCAAACCTGAAAAGTGAAACTGCTTAGAAGAAGAAAGAATTAATGATCAAATTTCTGTGGAATTAACTAATCAATTATCAGATGAGATGATCAAGTGAGGTAATTTTGATAAAGTGGATATGTTGAATCAACAAAACACTAGGTGGGACTTCCTGTTGCACCAGGATTGAACAGCACTAATCGAGTTATACATAGTATTCTTAGATCTATGTCAATGATATACCTCCCTATGTTCACTTTCTAAAGGTGGCTTAGATGCAACTCATCATCTCCGTAGGCCAGTTCTCGTGAGATCACTCCTTCAATTTTGGGCGGATGAAGATTCAATGGCCTTCATTAATCTTTTTGTCTCTAATTTTTCTTAACTTGAAGTTTCTCACCAATCTTCATCCTCTGTCAAGTTATGATCATTGCCAATATTTGCTGACACCATCTTCCATTCCCAGAAACACTTGTATCCTTGACACACAATCTGTGCCCTGCAGCCACCTGTGAATCAGAGATGCTATGATCTGTTGTTCTAATCGTTCTAATCTATATTCGCACCTTACTGTAATCACTTCCCAAATACCATAAAAGTGACCTCCTTCCATCCTAAGGCCTTAACATATTTTTCCATATCAATAAGGTCAACGTTAATGATTTCATCTTACCGTGTATCCTATACTTGACCAAGACTTTCACTATCAACTTCAGGGTGTTGTAGAAACTGTTCAACCATATCTACACACTAGGGGATTAGAGATGTGTGCTTACACACTTGTGAGCTTCCCTGGTGTCCTCCATCAAGAAAATCCATGACTTATCTTGTCCACTAAAGGCACAAAACAGGTTCATGGCTTATCTTCCTGCAACATTTGTGAAAGCTTGACTGACATATCCAGGGTTTCTCTATAACAGATCGTATATATATATATATATATATATATTTTTTTTTCTTTTTTCTTTTGGGTTAAGCTAGTGTGTAAGTCTTTCTGAAGGCTACAAAAAAAGACTACACAATCCTGGGCAGAAATAATGATTCCTCTAATATTAGAAAAGAAAAATGCTATATATGTTGATCATGGTTCTACATTGACAATTCCCTTTTTTCTTTGTGATAGGCATTTTGCATTAAAGTATTTTCTGCAAGTATCTTTACATTTTATTAATTTCTCTTCAACTCTTAGTTTCTCTGATAGTTTTACTTCGTGCTCATCTAAGAATGCTTTTGTGACTTTGTAAATTGTAGACCTTGTTTGGTAACCTTCTTTTTTAGTTAAAAAGTCAAAAAGTTACTAAATTAATCAAAAAGTCAACAATCCTTACCAAAAAGTCAAAAAATCTCTTTTCTCTCTACTTTTTGCACATCTTTTCGTAAAAAGCTAAAAAGCCATCCCAAACATGCTAGTTTTTTTTAGCTCATATTTTAGCCAAATAACAAAAAAATTACTAAATTAGCATGTTCCCAAACGAGGCCTAAATTAAATTCTCGTAAATTACAAGTTGCATTTTGTCAAACTCTATTGCTGCTTGTCTGTATTCAGTTCTCTTCCATGCTTCAAATGTTGCTGATATTATTTGTTTATTAATTTGAACTAAAATGTTGGATGCTAGGTTCATACCAAATAATGTCATAGTCAAAGTCCATTTAATGTTTTCCCCCTTATTTGTATGGGAGATTAGGTTTTCTATTGGAAAAATGCTATAGGTTCCAAATTTTTTACCAAATAAGTAACCAAATATCTCATGGGTTTAGGGTCCATAAAAAAGTGAATCCCACACTCATGTGAGACATTTGATTATTCATTTGGTAGAAAATTTTGTATCCCTAACATTACCCTTTCTCTTGTGTCCAAAGAAATAAATGAAAAAATAAATAAATTCTTGTCGTGTCCATTCCATTTAGTTCTGATAGACTAGAATATAACCAAATCCATGAATGCTACAGATCGCATATTACTTGCCTCGAGCAGCACCAAGAGAAATGGAAAGTCTGGTTGGCCAGTCCAGCGTTTTTCGTTTTGCTGCCTCCCCTGTTAAAAAATTGGTGGAGGAATAATGAGCATTGAAAAAGATGTACTTGAAGAGCTTCAAATTTGGACAAGGAGTACCATAAAGGCGATCCTGTAGAGAGCCGTTAGACATATAGAGATAAACAAGAATTTGTTGGTCATTTTCACAGCAGCATCCAAGGAGCTGGACCAAATTTTCGTGCCGAATAGCTGATAGCAGGTTCAGCTGTAAAATGCATTGATAACAACTGTCAGTCGTCTTGTGAAACAGGTAAAACTGCTGAACATATTTCAATTTTAACAGATTGTAATCATGGAGACAGATAAAACTATTGATAAGAAAAAGTGCAAAAATATAACATTATTTTATTTCCTTATTTGATGAAAATAGAAAAAAAAATTAAACATGGACTAGTGAACCAAGTATGATAAGAACATAATTAGTCATTACAGTAGCTTAAGTTGTTGCCAGAATGGTTGGGGAACTTGTCATGGAACAGGTAAAAATGTAAAAGATCTAACGAAAACGACTACAAAACGATCTAAGAATTCTTGGAATATCCGGTTCATCAAATCTATAAACACTATCGGTGCATTGGTGAGCCCAAAAGGCATCACCAAAAACTCATAGTGGCCATACCGTGTACGGAATGCCGTCTTCGGAATATTCTCCTCCCTGACCATCAACTGATGGTAACCCGATCTCAAGTCTATCTTAGAGAAACAACAGGACCCTTTCAACCGGTCAAACAGATCATTTATACGGGGCATAGGGTACTTGTTTTTAACCGTAGCTCGATTCAATTTTCGATAATCGATACAAAGTCTCAAGGCACCATCTTTCTTTTCAGCAAAGAGGGTCGGTGCTCCCCACGGCGAAACACTAGGGCAAATGAAGCCCTTATCCAGCAACTTCTGGAGTTGAATCTTTAACTCACTCAACTCGACTAGGGCAAAACAATAAGGTGCCATAGAAATCGGCGCTGTGCCGGGCACTAAATCAATAGAGAACTCGATCTCTCGATGTGGTCGCAAACTCACAAGATTCTCGGGAAAGACGTCCGAGTACTCACAAGCCACTCTCGGCAACACAGTCTGGGTCTCATCACACTCACTATTCATAAAGCTAGCGAGGAGACTACTAAGCTCACTCCGCCCTCGCGGATCATACACCGGTGACAACATACTACCAACCCGATCCCCTAAGAAATGGAAACAATCCCCGCTCAAGGTACATACTGTGACCCTCTGGCAATAACAATCAATAACTGCCTAGTATGACGATAGTCAGTCCATGCCCAAAATAACATCAAAACCCGACATAGCCATAACTGCAAAAGAAAATGGAAGCCGACGGTTGGCGACCTCTATATCGCATCCTCTACACCCTTGTTTCAAAATCAATTCACCCCCAACAGGTGATACAACACAAATAGAAGATGCTAACCGTGCCAACTCAAGCCCCAAAATAGATGCAAATGCAGCAGATATAAATGAATGAGATGTACCCGTATCAATCAACACATTGGCAACTGAGTTGCAAAACAAAAAGGTACCTCTCACAACAGATGGAGTCGGTACTAGATCCTGCGCGGTAATAGCATACACATGCCCTGTAGGCCCCTAATCTACCTGCTCATCTGTAGGAGCAAAAAACTGTTGCACAGACTGGGACGATGAAGCCCCCTGATTGGCCCTCGAGGCCTGAACTTACTGAGCTGGCTGAAAACTCTGCCTCGATCCAGATGCACCAGATGTGCCACTCAACTACGGGCAAAACCTCTTCAGGTGCCCCGCCTGCCCACACTGGTAGTAAGAAAGCGGCTGACCTCTGCCCTGACTCTGGCTCTGAGGTCGAGCCGAGGATGAAGCTGCTCTCTGCCATCCTCTCCTCTGTGGGCAAGCTGGAGACTTGTGGCCCAGCTGACCACATTTGTAACAGGTAATGTCTCCCTGACTGCCTCTCCCAGAGCTTGCACTCAGCACTGGAAAAGTCGATCTAGCAAAAGCACCCTGGGACTGCTGAGGGTTAGGACCCCTCTACCTCCTACCGTCCCCTTACCATCCTGACTCCTCTTGGAGCCTCTCTGCCTCTCATCATTCTCCTGCATCATAATCTCCATATGGGCTGCAGCATCTACAAGACGCCCATACTCTCGAGTCATAGACCCCTCAACTCTCATCTTGAGCCCGTGCCTCAACTTCCTCTCGAACTCAATACAACGGCGTTCCTCAAACGCCACAAGCTCAGGTGCAAACTTGGACAAACTAGTAAAAGCGGCCTCAAACTCGGTGTCACACCCCAAATCCGAGCATGACCGGCCGTGGCCCACAGGGACTTAACCCAAGGCACACGTAAGCCTAAACATGAATCCAAAACCATAAAGAATAAATGTGATGATAGCCTAGAAATAAATAAATCAACACTCAATCTAGTGACATACCACAAGTGAAAAATAAGTCATAACCAACTTCCTAAAAATGTATATATACTAAATGGGACATAAACCGCCCGTAAATTAAAATAATTCTAAATAAAACCCAATCACAATGTATGCACAAAACTCGACAAAGCAACCTAAAACAAATTAAATAAATACCCTAGAGGTCCATGCAATTGAGTCCCCGCTACACCATGAGTCCACTCTAAGTCCTTCTAACACCTGGAAATGGTAAACAACTAAGTCAGCTGATAGCTCAGTGAGTAGCAACATGGATAGTAAATACAGTTTTAAAAACAGGGTTCAATTCCAAAATAAGATATATATCACAGAAACTAGATTGGCATACAGTTTGGTAAATACAATCTGTTTAAAAAAGAAGGTTCCACAATTCAACACTTAAAATACTCATATCTCGCAAGAATATGATAAACGACATTTTCCACTTAAAACAGATTATAACATGAACACTAATAATTTTTTGGGTACCAAGAAAAACAAACAATCTGCCACACAGTTCTCAAGGCTATAAGCCCCGTTGGATCCAATACCGAACTAAGAGTCATCCTCAGGGTGGCACCTGGGCCTTTTCTCAAAGACGATCCGATTGAAGGTCACCTAGTTGTTTTTAAAGGTCTTTTCCTTACAATCGTTGAGCACTAGAATCATTACGGCCCAACCCGGATCTGTTCCCTAGTGGCCAGAGTCACCACACACAGTGGAATAATTTCCCTGGACTAAATACACACATGGTCCCAATAATCAATACACATCAGTTTCGCAAAACATGGTGGTTCATCATTATAAACATGAGACCAAAAAAAATAGTTTACAGTATGCCAAGTTCACACGTTTCAGAAATAATTTGATTCAATTGATAATATAACAATTTATCAAAACAGTTTAATCATGAAACAACAATTTAATTTTCCAACAGTTCAGAGTAGGGAAACATTTATAAAAATATGTAGCATGAAACTACTCACCTGAAACCGAAATAATATAATCCTCGAATAGAGTATAAAAGTCCAATTAGTGCCCTGAACCAAGTATAAAAAGCTACACGTCACAACACTAATTTAAAAATACTAACAAAATAGGAACTAAGTAACCTCAACTAAAGCGCACTAACACGGCTCAACCCAACTCACCGTTACTCTTAAATATTACCTAAGTTCATGTTCTTCAAGGTTTAAAATCACCCAAGACATGGGTTCCGGTCAAAACTTAATTAATTGTGACTTTAAGATAAAACAGAATTTCAAACAAGCCTTCCCAACCTATTCGCCAACTTTGAAAATTACAAAAACCCACTCCACTCTATTCGAAAAATTCCAATAACCTCCAGATATGATCTAATATATCCTAAGTTTCAAACCCAATTGGTTTCACTTGATTTGCTTATCAAAATAATATTATCTACAATTTATTATATCCAAACAGGTTGTTTTCTGCAGCACTTTAAAGAAATTGACGGTTCTCTTAATATACACGAGCAATCAATGCAAGGCCAAAAACGTACGAAACTAGACTCGTAACCGGTTCTAATGACACTAATTTGATAATTTTTGGATTTATACCCAAAGAGAACAACACTCCCGAATTAACTGTTTCGGACTGGTTTCCTGGACAGATTTGAATACCTCAATTTATATGGATTTTGACTCCCAAAAATTATGAAAAAATTCAGATATGCAATTCAATATGTAATTAATTTACTGTAAAAATTTCAGTTCGAAATTCAACCGTTTGATATGGTTTCTTGATTTTTAAAGTTTGCGATTCTGTGTAGAATTTTTGAACTAAGAAGTACACTCATTCTTTATACATCAATTTAACTCCTCAGATTTCTTAACAGCATATATATATACACAAAATACATACACCTACAATATCTCTATCAATGAATTAAATAACAATATTATTAGGATAAAGAACAAAGAGAGAAGAGAAGAAAAACCTAGGAGGCCACACAGCACAACACACCCAAAGCTCTCCTTCTTGGCTACAACAATAATCTTGATGATTGAAAAACCCCTCTTTTTCCTTCATAAACCCACGGCTGCTAGGGCTGCTAGTGTTGTGGAAAACAATTATAACCAGAGTTAGGGTTTGTGTTTATTTTATTTATACTAGTGGTGGGCACACTTAGGTCAAATAAATAGATAAATATACAAAATACATATATAAGTTACATGCAATTCAAATGGTAAGAGCCTAACTTATTACTTTTGTGGTCTAGAGTTCAAGTCACACCCTCTTCTCCATTTTTTTTTTTTTAATAATAAATCTTACTTCTAAATCAAAGACTTTTACCATAAATTTATTTTAGTTTTAAAAATTAATTAAAGGACCCTCCAATAATATTTAATTTGCACCTTAGAATTCACCACCAAAATATTTGAAATTGTAATATTATTATTTAATTATTAACTTAATTTTTATATTCGGGTTCTCACACTCGGTCAGCGATAAACTCAGCTGCTTAAGCTGACAAAACTGGTCCCTCAGCTTCTCCCTGACAGCTGGAGATAGAAACTTCTCCTGGAAAGCGTCTACAAAGGCCTCCCAAGTGCCACCAATACGACCCCTCACGAACTTCCACCACTGACCCGCATCCCCCTTAAGCTGGAAAGATGCCAAGGTCACCTTCAAAGCCCCGTCTTCGATGCCAAGCATCTCAAACGTCTTCGTCATCTGCTCGAGCCATTCATCCGCCTTAAGTGGCTCTTTTGGATCACCCACAAACTCGTCCGGGTTAGACCGAAAAAAAACCCTCTTCAGAAATGAAGGCCCTACCTCAGCAACATGGGCCTGGACCTAATTCTTAACTCTGAGAATTGCTAAGGATTCTCCCAAAGCTCCCACCATCTCGCGGGCTAAGGCGCCCATGGCCTGCTAACCTACTTGCCCGGCTACATTGGCCTAACCAACACCCTCCTGCTGCTCTGGAATCTCATCCGGTATAGGCATCTCCTGCCTCCTAGGCCTACCTCGCCTACCACTACGTCCTCGTCCTGACATCCTAAAAAAGGTAACGAGGAACATTAGCACATTCACAAACGTGCCGAAGCTATAACACTCGTGTCCTAATGCATTAGACAATAGTAATTCATTCCACGTAAGCACATAATCACATAAGCACTTACGAATTTCATTTCCGGATAATGACAGTCCCGAAGCGTTGCTAGAGTTCCGGTTAGAAATAGCATTGATCAAGTGTTTTTCCAATAGGACTCCCAGAAACCCAAGGATCCAATCAACATCCTAGAAACTAAATCTCATATCCAAGTAGTCACGTAAACATGTTATCACATAAACATATAACACTACATCTAAGTCTCTAACAAGCGAGACGAATCCATTGTGGTACCAACCACTTCCCGCGTACCCAAAGTATTTGAACTCGATACGCTCTGATACCAAGTTGTCACGTCCTCAAAATAAACCCATAATATCAAACATTCACGATAAAGAAAAGAGATTTCATATTGCAATCGTCAGAGTATTCTTACAAAAGGTATTACATGTTAACAACAAACGTAAATGCCCAATAGGCTTACAACTTTCCAAGTCAACACTTGGTTACAAAAGGGAGAGTACTAACTCTACACAAAATAAGCCCCCTTGGCTTGATATACATGTAATACAACCAAAAAAAATAACAAAAAGAGTCTAGCAGCCTCAAGCCTCCCAAGCTACGTCCTTGGAGGTGGCAAAACACCTGTAACTGAAAATGATGTCTCATATAGGGTGAGCCAACGCCCAGTAGAGATATGCTACACATAATATGAGCAAAAACTAAAACATTAGCATTTGATAAATGTTTAACCCACATAAGTCAATTCATAACTCATTTCAATTACATGACAAATATGTCCATGTTTCATTCCTCTTTCCTTTACTTAGCCGATTTCCAATTCATAAATATGGCTCAAAACCTGGCCAAACTGTAACGCCATCAAAAAAATATAACATTAACCCATCAATATAGACATGCATTGATATATATAAAAATTCCACTTTCTTCTATACATCAGAGTTCCATTACCAAAAGTATTACATGTTAACAACAAAAGCAAATGCCCTAAAGGCTTACAGCTTTCCAAGTTAACACTTTGTTACAACAAAAGAGTGCTAACTCATTTACACCTTAAGCCCTTGGCTTGAATATACATGTAATACATCAAAGAAATAAAACAACAAAAGTTCGCCTGCCTCTAGCCTCCCAATCTACGTCCTTGGAGGTGGCATGCTACCTGTTCCTGAAAATGATATTCCCATATAGGGTGAGCCACAGCCCAGTCGACATACACTAAAAAAAATATGAACAATGACAAAAAATTTAGCGATTGATAGATGGCCAACACTGATATTTTCTCTTATCACACTTTACAGTTTCATGACATACAAGTCCATGTTACAATCCATTTTCTAATTCTGTCCAATTCTCAATTTATAACCATGGCTCAGAACCTGGCCAAACAACCCATATGAGGCAATAACTCATATTAAACACTTTCTCATTTCATAATAGATAAGCATACTAGCTATATCCCACACCAACAGATAAGCATACAAGCTATATCATCACTTCCATAGATATGCATAAGAGCACTATCACACTTCCAAAGACAAGCATATGAGCTCTGTCAACACATTAATAGATAAGCATATGAGCTCTATCTATGGAGTCCAGCCCCTATCTCCTCCCAACAACATCCGGTTTAGAGGTCCATCCCCTATCTTCCCCTAAATCGTGGAGTACATCCCCTATCTCCTCCAACACGACACAATGCATATAAACAATAATTATACACATCGTCACACAATACATAAATTTAATGTATTCTTTCAACCGTCAAACTCAATGACGCATTCCAGTGATTAGTTTCAGTTAGCCTAATCATCATGCATTGTCTACAACAATCACAACTATCCTTCACCGATAGCCTAAAGCAGTTATTTCTATACAGAAAATAAATGCAACAATGGATATATAATCAACGTTTCAACTAGGTAAGTGATAAATGATCCAACTCCACCCTTTAACCCCTTCCCTTTCCAATTTCCACATTTTCAAATCAATCCCTCATTTCCAATAATTAATTATACAAATTAATCAATCAATGTAATTAGGGCATTTTCCATAATTAACATTACAACCCTTAGGTTCCATTTTCATTAATGTTTTAACATTAATTTCACTTTTCCATGCCAAACATGCATCTAGGTTTTATATAGCTAAAACCCCAACTTTTTATAAAATTACACAAAGGCCCCCAAAGTGAGGAGTAGGTTATCCTTACCTCAAAGTTGGAGCTCGGATGAAGAAGGAACAAAAACCAAAATGCTCCAAAGCCCAAGATTTTCGGACTAAAACGACGCCCTCGACGATCAACACAACTTTTACAAAGGCCGAAGAGAATGAGGACACTCTAACTAGATCAAACCCTAGAGAGAAGGGAGTTTCTAGAGAGAGAGGCTCTCAAAAATGGTTTTTAGAAAAAGTAGGACAGAGAAAGAAAAGAAAAAAGTGATTTAAAATCACCCAGTGGATAACTCATATACGTATGACCCGCTCGAGCGGAGAACACAATGCTCGAGAGCCAAGAACAAAAATCTGAACACGCTCAAGCACAATAATTCCCGCTCGAGCGCCAAGACACAAGAATAAAGCACTTTCGCTCGAGCGCGAAAACCAGTCCGCTCGAGCGTAGATTTCCACCTCCTAGAACTTATACCCAGAAGGTACTATCCGCTCAAGCGCCAACAAACCCGCTCGAGCGCTACCGCTCGAACGTAAACAAACCCGCTCGAGCGTTAAAATCACATCTGCAGAAGTTTTGCAGGAACCCGAAATACTGGAGGTGTGCAGTCCCCGCTCGAGCGGATCGCCTAAAAACTGAATCAACAAGGAATTGAAACCAAGGCCTAACCAACCTGTAACAAACCTGCCCAAAACATCCTAAAACTCAATCAAGTGGAATTAAAGGATGGCAACAAGATAGATATCACTACCAACTTCACGGAACCGAGTCCGGAATACCACAGAACAGCAAAGGGACAACCGGGATCGCTATAACCTCCCCCCTTAAAGAATTTCGTCCCCGAAATTAAACATAGGTTTTTCAAAAACAGGTTTTCTCCATTTTCAACAATATTGCAACATAATATTAAACAACCCGACCCATTACTGGTCGATCCCATCTCTTTTCAAGAGGCATTTCACAACATATATTACAAGTGCATTATCAACATGCAATTTTCTTCCATTTCCAACCATTTCCAATATACATGGCTCACAGTTCATATCATAATCAATATACATGATACAATTCCAATTCTACAATATAGTCAACATGTGCAATATCATAATCAACTCCCATATCAAGGTAAGTTCTACAACATATTTCCATTAAACCAAAACATTACCAATGTTTTACAACTTAAGACATATATAAAGCTCTTAAGTCCAATAACATTACAAAATTTAAATACAAGATTACTCATCAATAAACAAGTCCGGATATTTCTCGCGGACCTCCAACTCACGTTCCCAAGTGGCTTCCTTCACGCCGCGATGTTTCCACAAAACCTTAACCAAAGGGATGGTCTTGCCACGCAGGACTTGATCCCGCCTATCCAAGACCCGAACCGGTCTCTCCTGATACGAGGCACCCTCATCTACCTCTAACTCGGTCCAATCTAATACATGCGATGGATCCGGCTCATACTTCCGAAGCATGCTCACATGAAACACGTCATGAACTCCGGACAACTGCGGTGGCAACGCTAAACGATAAGCAACCTCGCCAATCTTTTCAAGGATCTCAAAATGCCCAATAAACCGAGGGGATAACTTCCCACTCTTGCTAAATCTCATCAAACCCCGCCTAGGTGATATCTTCAGAAAGACATGATCACCTATCTCAAACACCAAAGGCCTCCTCCTACGGTCGGCATAAGATTTCTGATGACTCTGGGCTGTAACAAGCCTCCTACGGAGAAGTTCAACTTTCTCCGTCGTCTCCCTAACCAACTCCGGACCCAACAAAGGTGCATCACCCACCTCGGCCCCACACACTGGAGACCTACACGGTCGGCCATACAAGGCCTCAAACGATGCCATACTGATACTAGACTGAAAGCTGTTGTTGTAGGCAAACTCCACCAATGGTAAGTGCCTCTCCCACATCCCACTAAAGTCAAGGACACAACCCCGAAGCATATCTTCAAGGATCTGAATAGTACGCTCGGACTGCCCATCAGTCTAAGGATGATAAGCCGTACTAAAGGTCAACTTAGTACCCAAGGCACTCTGCAAACTCTGCCACAATCTAGCAGTAAAACGAGGATCTCTATCTGAGACGATCGTCACTGGGACCCCATGCAATCTCACTACGTCCCGAATATACAAGTCGGCGAGATGATCTACTGAATCTCTCACGCGCAAGGGAATGAAGTGCGCCGACTTAGTCAACCGGTCTACAACCACCCAAATAGCATCACTACCCCGCTGAGTCCTTGGAATACCTACAACGAAGTCCATAGTGACATGCTCCCACTTCCACTCGGCAATAGGTAAGGGTTGCAATAAACCCGCTGGCCTCTGATGCTCGGCCTTCACTTGCTGACAAGTAAGGCACTTAGACACGAAAACCGCCACATCTCTCCTCATACCCCGCCACCAAAACTGGCAACCCAAATCCCAATACATCTTAGTGCCTCCCGGATGCACCGCAAGGCGTGAATGATGGAACTCTCGGAGTACTTCCTCTCGGCAAGACTCCAGCAAAAACAAACGGTCTTGGTATCTCACACTCAGGTCGAGATACACCCTCAAACCCTTCTCAGCCTTCCCACTGGAGATCTTCTCTCGGAAGGACTCTACCTCAAGGTCACCTCTTTGTGCCTCTAACACTCTAGTCACAAGTGTAGGCTGCGCAACAACAGAAAACAAGGCCGCAGCCTCAACAGATTCGCCCAGATGCAAATCAAACTCGCCAAGTACACCCAACATTCCCCATTCCCGGATGGCTATACAAGCTACATCACTAATGGATTTCCTACTAAGGGCATCGGCCACAACATTGGCCTTTCCCGGGTGATAGTGCAACTCAAAATCATAGTCCTCAATGAACTCCATCCATCTTCTCTGCCTCAAATTCAAGTCTCTCTGTGTAAACAGATACTTTAAACTCTTATGGTCCGAGAACACCTCGAACTTCTCACCATACAGGTAGTGCCTCCAAATCTTCAAGGCAAAAATCACTGCTGCTAACTCTAGGTCGTGTGTAGGGTAATTCTTTTCGTGAATTTTTAACTGACGTGAGCCATAAGCTACCACTTTTCCCTCTTGCATCAACACACAACCCAAACCCTCTCGTGAGGCATCACAATAAACCGCGTAACCCGATCCTCTCTTCGGAATAATCAAGACCGAAGCGGTGGTCAATCTAACCTTCAACTCTTGGAACGACTTTTCACAAGTCTCACTTCGTACAAACTTGACCCCTTTCCGCGTCAATCTAGTCAACGGCGAAGCTAGCTTGGAGAAATCTTTCACAAACCGACGGTAATACCCAGCTAATCCCAGAAAACTGCGGATCTCAAACACACTCTTAGGCTGTGCCCAATCTTGCACTGCCTCTACCTTGGATGCATCAACGGACACCCCTTTCCCGGATACCACGTGGCCTAAGAATTTGACTTCTCCTAGCCAGAACTCATACTTCCCAAACTTGGCATACAGCCTATGGGCTCTAAGCAACTCAAGCACCACTCTCAAGTATTCCTCGTGCTCTTCCTCTGAAGGCGAATAGATAAGAATGTCGTCCACGAAAACGACTACAAAACGGTCTAAGAATTCCCGAAAGATCCGATTCATCAAGTCCATAAAGACTGCTGGTGCATTGGTAAGCCCGAATGGCATCACCAAAAACTCATAATGGCCATACCGCGTACGAAATGCCGTCTTAGGAATATCCTCCTCCCCGACCCTCAACTGGTGGTAGCCCGATCTCAAGTCTATTTTAGAGAAACAACGGGAACCCTTCAACTAGTCGAATAGATCATCTATACGGGGCATAGGGTACTTATTCTTGACCGTAGCCCGATTCAACTTTCGGTAGTCGATACACAATCTCAAGGCACCATCTTTCTTTTTAGCAAAGAGGGCCGGATTTGAACACGGTGAAACACTAGGGCGAACAAAACCCTTATCTAGCAATTCCTGGAGCTGAACTTTCAACTCAACCAACTCTGCTGGAGAAAAACGGTAAGGTGCCATAGAAATCGGCGCCGTGCGGTGGCCCTCTCCTTCTTGGGACTTCAAGGCATCATCTTCACCACTGAATTCCCTCAAGATTTCAGTGGTGAAGAGACCTCAACACCAAAATCCCGGAGCTAGCACAAAATGGCTCAAAATGAGGCCTTTCAAGGCCTAAGAGGGGAC
>NW_021024832.1:3162457-3213495 GCF_004153795.1 Camellia sinensis | reverse complement strand
GCAACCGTCCGCTCGTCATCATGCATCCGTCCAAAATGCGGCGGATCGGTTCGGTTCGGTCGGTTTTGGCGGATCGGTATATCCGCTGCTCACCCCTACTCCATGTTACAAGGCCACACTTTAAAGAGAACAATCATTTCCCTCCGAGATGGTACAGCCAGTGGCGGAGCCAGATGGGGCTTAGGGTTAGGGGTGTGCGCGGTGCGGGTCGGTGCGGTTTGAGAGAAAAATAGAAACCGTATGGCGGGTGGCGGATTGATAAAAGTGTCACTAGAATTTGCCATTTTCCTTATCAAAAACCGGCGGTTCGGTTGGCAAATAATGGCGGATTTGCCTTGGCGGTTCGGGCGGATTGGCGGTTTATAAAAAATATAATTCAAATTACAAAACTTAAATCAAAGAGTAAAAAAAAGACGAGAGATACCGTGATGTTAAGCATCTTTAAAAGTGAATTGGAATCCAACTTTATTTTGGATTACTGACATCTTGAATTCCCCTCGAGCAGTAATGTAATACTATATTCTAAGGTATAGAACAACAAGCAAACTTAAGTAAAAAAGAATTTTTAGAATCTTATAAAACATGATTTAATAGCGGTGCGGGTCGGTACGGTTTGGAAAAAAAATAGAAACCGGCGGATTAATAAAAGTGTCACTAAAATTTGCCATTTTTCTTACCAAAAACCAGCGGTTTGATTAGCAAATAATAACGAATTTGCCTTGGCGGTGCGGTTCGGTGCGGTTTTGGCGGTTTCGGCGGTATTATGCACACCCCTAAATGCAGCAGATACAAAAGAATGAGATGTACCCGTGTCAATCAACACACTAGCAACCGAGTTGCAAAACAGAAAAGTACCTCTCACTACTGATGGAGCCGGTACTAGATCCTGCGCAGTAACAGCATACACGTGCCCTGTAGGCCCCTGATCCACCTGCTCACCCCTCGGAGCATACGACTGCTGCACTGACTGGGATGACGAAGCTCCCGGATTGGCCCTCGAGGCCTGCACAGACTGAGCTGGCTGAAATCCCTGCGTCTGTCTAGAACTAGACGCTCCTGAAGTGGCACTCAACTGTGGGCAAAACCTCTTCAGGTGCCCAGGCTGCCCACACTGATAGCAAGATAAGGGCTACCCCCTGCCCAAACTCTGACTCTGGGGTCTAGCTGAAGAAGAAGCAGCTCTCTGACCTCCGCCCTTCTGCGGGCAAACCGAAGACTTGTGACCCAGCTGGCCACACGCAAAACAAGTCAGGCCTCCCTGATTACCTCTCCCCGAGCCTGCACTCGGCACCGGAAAGGTCGATCTAGCAACTCCACCCTGAGACTGATGAGGGTTATAACCCCTCTGTCTCCTGCCATCACCCTGACCCTCTTGGCCCCGCTTGGAGACTCTATGTTTCTCCTCGTCTTCCTCCTGCATCATAAGCTCCATATGAGCTGCAACATCTACTAAAGTGTCTATACTCTCGGATGTAAGACCCACCAACCCTCAACTTGAGGCCCCGCCTCAACTTCCGTTCAAACTCATAACAACGGCATTCTTCGGACGCCACCAACTCAGGTGCAAACCTGGACAAACTAGTAAAAGTGGCCTCAAACTCTGCCACAGACATACCCTGCTGATTAAGTCGGCTAAACTGATCCCTCAACTTCTCCCTAGCAACTGCAGATAAGAACCTCTCCTGGAAAGCATTCACAAACGCCTCCCATGTACCACCAACACGAGCCTTCTCGTATTTCCACCATTGACCCACATCTCCCTTCAGCTGGAAGGATGCCAAGGTCACTTTCAAAGCTCTGTCCTCGATGCCAAGCATCTCGAACGTCTTACTCATTTGTTCTAACCACTCGTCAGCCTTCAGTGGTTCCTTCGGATCTCCAACAAACTCGTCCGGATTAGACCGAAAGAACTCCCTCTTCAAGAAAGAAGGCCCTTCCTCAGTTGCCTGATTTCCCGCTCTGAGAATACCCAAAGCTCCTGCTTTCTCTCGTGCCAAGGCACTCATAGCCTGCTGACCCGCTGGCTCGGCCACATTGGCCTGACCAATTCCCTCCTGTACTGCCGGAACCTCCTCCGGTAACGGCATCTCCTGCTTACCACGCCTGCCACGCCTACCGCGTCCTCGTCCTGACATCCTAATAAAGGTAACTCAGAACGTTAGCACATTCATAAATGTGCTGAAACTAAACACTCACGTCCTAATACATGGACAACTGTAATTCACTCCACGTAAGCACATAAACACATAAGCACTTAAGAATTTCATTTCCGGATAATGATAGTCCCGAGGCGTTACTAGAGTTCCAGTTAGAAACAGCATTGATCAAGTGCCTTTCTAACAAGACTCACAGAAACCCAAGGATCCAATCAACATCCTAGAAATTAAATCCCATACCCACATAATCACATAAGCATGTTATCAATCAAACACATAGTATATGTCACTACACCTCAGTCTCTATCAAGCGAGACAAACCCATTGTGATACTAATCACTTCCCACGTACCCAAAGTATTCGAACTCGGTACGCTCTGATACCAAGTTGTAACGCCCTCAAAAAAATATAACATTAACCCATCAATATAGACATGCATTGATATATATAAAAATTCCACTTTCTTCTATTCATCAGAGTTCCATTACCAAAAGTATTACATGTTAACAACAAAAGCAAATGCCCTAAAGGCTTACAGCTTTCCAAGTTAACACTTGGTTACAACAAAAGAGTGCTAACTCATTTACACCTTAAGCCCTTGGCTTGAATATACATGTAATACATCAAAGAAATAAAATAACAAAAGTTCGCCCGCCTCTAGCCTCCCAAGCTACATCCTTGGAGGTGGCATGCTACCTGTTCCTGAAAATAATATTCCCATATAGGGTGAGCCACAGCCCAGTAGACATACACTAAACCAAACATGAACAATGACAAAAAATTTAGCAATTGATAGATGGCCAACACTGATATTTTCCCTTATCACACTTTACAGTTTCATGACATACAAGTCCATGTTACAATCCATTTTCCAATTCTGTCCAATTCTCAATTTATAACCATGGATCAGAACCTGGCCAAACAACCCATATGAAGCAATAACTCATATTAAACACTTTCTCATTTCATAATAGATAAGCATACTAGCTATATCCCACACCAACAGATAAGCATACAAGCTATATCATCACTTCCATAGATATGCATAAGAGCACTATCACACTTCCAAAGACAAGCATATGAGCTCTGTCAACACATTAATAGATAAGCATATGAGCTCTATCTATGGAGTTCATCCTCTATCTCCTCCCAACACCATCTGGTTTAGAGGTCCATCCTCTATCTTCCCCTAAACCGTGGAGTGCATCCCCTATCTCCTCCAACACGACGCAATGCATATAAACAATAATTATACACATCGTCACACAATACATAAATTTAATGTATTCTTTTAACCGTCAAACTCAATGACGCATTCCAGTGATTAGTTTCAGTTAGCCTAATCATCATGCATTGTCTACAACAATCACGACTATCCTCCACCGATAGCCTAAAGCAGTTATTTCTATACAGAAAATAAATGCAACAATGGATATATAATCAACGTTTCAACTAGGTGAGTGATAAATGATCCAAATGCACCCTTTAACCCATTCCCTTTCCAATTTCCACATTTTCAAATCAATCCCTCATTTCCAATAATTAATTATACAAATTAATCAATCAATGTAATTAGGGCATTTTCCATAATTAACATTACAACCCTTAGGTTCCATTTTCATTAATGTTTTAACATTAATTTCACTTTTCCATGCCAAACATGCATCTAGGTTTTATATAGCTAAAACCCCAACTTTTTGTAAAATTACACAAAGGCCCTCAAACTTTCACAAAATTACCAAACCAACCCCAATATCTCAAAATACTAAAAATTTAAAGACAAAGCCCATAGTGAGGAGTAGGTTATCCTTACCTCGAAGTTGGAGCTCGGATGAAGAAGGAACAAAAACCAAAATGCTCCAAAGCCCAAGATTTTCGGACCAAAACGACGCCCTCGACGATCAACACAACTTTTACAAAGGCCGAAGAGAATGAGGACACTCTAACTAGATCAAACCCTAGAGAGAAGGGAGTTTCTAGAGAGAGAGGCTCTCAAAAATGGTTTTTAGAAAAAGTAGGAGAGAGAAAGAAAAGCAAAAAGTGATTTAAAATCACCCAGCGGATAACTCATATACGTATGACCCGCTCGAGCGGAGAACACAACGCTCGAGCGCCAAGAACAAAAATCTGAACACGCTCGAGCGCAATAATTCCCGCTCGAGCGCCAAGACACAAGAATAAAGCACTTCTGCTCGAGCGCGAAGTCCGCTCGAGCGTAGATTTCCACCTCCCAGAACTTATACCCAGGGTACTAACCGCTCGAGCGCCAACAAACCCGCTTGAGCGCTACCGCTCGAGCGTAAACAAACCCGCTCGAGCATTAAAATCACATATGCAGAAGGTTTGCAGGAACCCGAAATACTGGAGGTGTGCAATCCCCGCTCGAGCGCAAGAAGACCCGCTCGAGCGGATCGCCTAAAGACTGAATCTACAAGGAATTGAAACCAAGGCCTAACCAACCTATAACAAACATGCCCAAAACATCCTAAAACTCAATCAAGTGGAATTAAAGGATGGCAACAAGATAGATACCACCACCAACTTCATGGAACCGAGTCCGGAATACCACAGAACAACAAAGGGACAACCGGGATCGCTATACGAACAATTCCCATGAGACCACAGCTCATATCAACAATACTTCCATACTTCACAATAGATACACATATTTGCTACATCAATATCACATAAAATACTTCCACACTTCACAATAGATATACATATTCGTTGTATCAATACTTCAATAGATACACATATTTGCTGTATCAATGGAGTCCATCCCCTATCTCCTCCCAAATAATATTCGGTTTAGGAGTCCATCCCCTATCTTCTCCTAAACCGTGGAGTACATCCCCTATCTCTTTTCACACAACACAATGTATATAAGCACAAATCATATACATAATCAATCAATACATAAATTTGATGTATTATTCCAACCGTCATATTCAATAACATATTCAATTGATTAGTTTTAATTCACCTAATCATCATGCAAGGTGTACAACATTCAAGACTATTCCCCACTGATAACCCAAAGTAATTTATTTCTAAACAGATAATAAATGCATCAACAGATAATTTGACAACAATTTCATAAGTGAATGATTAATAAATCCAGCTTCACCATTCCCTCTTATAATGAGCCTATTTCATTATTTCCAACTCAATTCCATATTTCCATAACATTCCCAAATTAATTATATAAATTAATTCATACAACAATGTAGGGCTTTCTTCCCATTTTTCTCTACAATGACCCAAAGGTTCCATATATCGTCAACAACATCAATACCATCATTTTAAGACCCAAGATATGCATTTATGAGTCAAAATAACAAAACCCCTCTTTATTCATTTTGAAACCCTAACACCCAAAATTACCCAACTTCAACATTACATCAAAATGACCAATAGTTTATATCAAAGACCATAGAAATGAGTAGTTATCCCTACCTCAAATTCCGAGCTCAAAGGAGAAAATGAAGAAATTTGAAAGTACTCCAAATCCCAATATTTTCGGATCGAAATGTAGCCCTCAACAAGCTCTACGCTTTTTACAAAGGCCTAAGGGTAGAAGATCACTCCTACTAGATCACTAGATCAAACCCTAGAGAGAAGTTGGAGTTTTAGAGTGAGGTGCTCTCTAGTGGAGGTTTCGAAAAGTAAGAGAGAGAAAATGAGTTGAAAAATTGATCCGAAAAGTCGAACTTCGGACTGATATACTACACTCCCTGCTCGAGCATGGAACGCCCCGCCCGAGCGTCAGACACTGACTCACGCTCGAGCGTCAAAAGCACCGCTCGAACGCCGGATGCACACCTCTAGAAGTTTTACAGACGAAAGTCCCCGCTTGAGCGTCAGACTCCCCGCTCGAGTGGAGGAACAAAACCAAAAGAGCCCGCTAGAGTGTCAAAGCTCCCACTCGAGCGTCCGATGATCTACAGAGAAAAATACTAGGAGATGGATATTCACGCTCGAGCGTCCAAACTCCCACTCGAGCAGAGAAGCAACAACAAAGGGCCCGCTCGAGCGTCAAAACTCCCGCTCGAGCGTGAAGGCCTAAAACTGGGCCTCAACCCTTGGTTTCTAAACACAACCAACCTGTTTCAAACCTGCCCAACACAACCCAAGACTCAAATACAAAGAATAAAGGATGGAAATGAGAATACGACATCAACACACTCACGGAACCAAGTCCGGAATACAATAAACAAAGGAAAGGAAAACCGGGATCGCTATAACCACTAGAAAGTTTGCTTCCTCTACATTGCAATAGGTTTCCAAGAGACTGAGCTCATACGTGCCATTATGATTCATACTACTGAGATCTGTTAAGTGGTCTTCACACACAAACATAGTATGAGCTTTGCCCTTGCATTCCAAGGTTAATGGTTTAGTAATAAACTCCATAGTTGAAGTGGCCACTCTGATTCTAGCATGTGAGAAAGATTTTGGTTGACATGTATCCCCCTCAGTACTGAGTACAGAGCCCCATATGCTACCAATCTTGTTGAGAGTGTTTCTGTTCCAAACATGCAGAGGTATCCCAAAGTATTTCAACCACACACATATTTCTTGGACCAAATGAATCCCAGATTTTCATTCTACCACAAATTGACTCAAATCCTTAAACTAATCTTTAAGATTGCCAATGTTTGATTTCAACTCATCTTGAGAATTAAAAGTTAAAATTACATCCCGGCCACCTCCTTTTCTGACCAAAATGTGCTCCAGTCCTTTCTCCTTCAGGGCTTCCCTAACACTGAGAATGGAATATTCTGTATTAAAACGGATTATGGCACTGCCATGCAGCCAGCTGGTTCCCTCCTCAGAAACTTGTATGGAGGTGTTTGTTTTCACCCCTTGCAAAACATCAACAAAGGATCTCTGGCCAGCAGATAAAGCATGCCCTATGAATCTGTTAACTTCGAAAGATCTCCTGATGAATTGAGGTTTTATGACCTCTGAATTTTGCCTGTTTCGCTCTTCTCTGCTTCGTCTATCAAGAGTTGCAGCTGCTACATGACAATCGAACCTCACAAACCCAAATCTAGAGTGTGACACTAATCTTCTTTTGGAAGGGATGAAGGCGTCCTTGACAATGCCAAACTTTGAGAAGAACTTAAACAATGATTTAGCATCCATTTTTGATGGTATGTTATCTACAAAAACAGAGAAGAGGCTATGCGTTGCTTCCATGCCTTTCCCTCTACCTCCTTTCCATTGACTTACTGCCGGAACCCATCCTTCATTTCTATGTTGCTCCATTTCACTCTCATAGCCTTAACTTACCTCATCATGGCAATAAAGATGGCATTCTAGGATTGACTAAGAGACTCATAGAATTATTATTCCCCCACGAGGGATGTAACCATGAAAGTGACCTCTATATATATATGTATATTCAGTCATATTAATGTAAAGCACGCTATCTATTTCCAACACTAATATAACTCTCCGATTATCTTCTTCCTTACGCACATTTTTAACTTGATTATCGGAGAGCCCTTGAGAAGGACACCCGCTAGTGAGTTCTCATGTTTGCAAGTCGTATGAGAAGAAAGTCCATCTGATCACTGCCTTTGAAGACCAATCCATCTCCATTTCATCCAGTCTGCAAACCGCTCATTTAATTTGCTGATTTTGTCATTTACCATCCCATTGTTAAAGTTACATTGATTTAATGAATCACACCATTTATACTAATTATTAATCAAGTGATGACTTATGAGACCGTGAGTAAAAGATGACAAATAAATGTCGTCATTATAACACTAATGAAATTATATAAAGGAACTATAGAGTACAAATATGATATGTGATGTACATATTTCTATTTATTTTTTATTATTTACTTATTTAGAGGTTGTTTGAAAAGTGTTTGGTTAGTATACTTTTTGACTTTTTACACAAAAAAAAAAAAAAACATAAAATATGGATTGGCTTTAAAATTATGTGATAGAGAAGTAATATGATTTAAATAAGATAATTGTGACCTAAATAGGATAATGTGTTAAAATAGTAAGTGATATTTTAACACATGCCAAACAAGCACTTATTATTATTATTATTATTAGAAAAAATATTGGAAGCTCTAATAGCTTTAATTGGTGTGTAGGTCTTATGTGATGTGATATTTTGACATTGGTTTCTTTTTCTCTTTTTTCTTTTTTAATTTTTCACATCATTAATGTTTTTTTAGAGTTCTTAAATTAGAAGGATGTATCATTTCTGTTATTATTATTATTGTGTGTGAACTTCATCCATCTTGATAGGGGTTGGGCCCCTAGTCGACATTCTAGAAGGTTTAGGAGGAACACAAGTTATTTATCCCACTCTTTATTATATTCTTTTCCTCATATTTACCTTATATTATCGTGCCACTAAAATTAATAATTAAAAAGATATGGTACAAATGACTCAATGCCGTACTTTGCTGTCAAACAATTTGGGGCTCATAAGTAGGACACAAGATTCTTGTTCGAGAATATTTCGAAAAGTGAAGCATAATTATATATAAACAAAGCACATACGGTGTGGGGGTCTTTAAAATCATCTCGGAGGCAATGAGCTCACATAATTTTTCTTGTAAAAAGCTACTAGACAGTTTTATTATTATAGCATTGCTCCCCAAAGGAAAGTTTTGAGGCCTTTTGGCACTAAAATTCAAATAGACAATAGTGTGAGTGGAAATTAATGAAAACTTTCATATGTTTAACAAGAAAAATATGCTTATTTTCTATGATTTGGATATAAAACGGTTAATTATAGAATAATATGAGAGTGATAATTTTGTAACTAAAAATATTTTAATGGATGTGTCTAATGAGTAATGACAATAAAATGAATTCATTAATAACAATAAAGAATAACTGAATCAATGTTTTGAAAAGGGGATAAGTGAACAAATCGGAAAAGAGATTGGGTGGATGGATCACCGGTTCAACCGTCGTGTTGAACCGGAATCGAACCGTGACGTTATAAATATATTAAAATTACATTGAAATAAAAATATAAGTAGTAAAACTATAAATTAAAAAAAAAATTGAAAATATTGAATTATCTTAAATATTTCTCCTAATATTTTTTTTTACTAAAAAATATAATAATATATTTTAAAATATTATTAATTTTAATTTTGGAATAGGAAACCAAATATTCAATATTCCCTCCATATGATTTTAATTCAAATAATTTGACTGAAAGGAGAGCAAAAATTTTGGAGGGATATCAAAATTTCAATATTCCCTCCAATACATTTGATTGAATCCCATATGGATTTCTTGAGTCTTTTTGAAAGAATTTTTTTCTTATAAATATGTGAAGACTTTCACAATAATTTCATCAAGCTTTTAATGGAATTCCTCACAAGAGGAGACCCTTGAAAAAGAGTTTCAAATTAAAATTTTCTTATATTCTTATATTATATATAAGTCCAATAGACAGAAAAGGGAAAAGGAAAGATCAGTCCTCACTATACAAGCAAAAGAAAATTCAATCATGACCAAGGTTTTGAAAAGCGGTTGCGGTCGCCGTAACGGTTGAGTGCGGAATGTAAAGGCCGTAACGTAACGATTGCAGTAACCAGAATTGTGATTTTTTTATTTTTTGCACAATTTGAAATTACATATCTGCCACTGTGCAGGAGAATCCGTATAGGTGTTCGAGTGAAAATGTATTATCAAAGGTTAATTTTGAAAAATCAATTTTTTTTAAGTGCAATAATTATACTACTAAAAAAAGTTAGATTCCTCAAAAGAGACTATTATTTTGAGACGGATGGAGTAATTAAAATTTAATAGATTATAAGTTCATAAATTAAAATTTTTATGTAAATTCCCATTTTTTATTTTTTTAAATCATACTATGACACCTATTTTTTTTAATATAATTATAATAATTTTATTATATATATAAATATACTTATATACATTTGAATGAACCCCACATCTACCTAATACACTTTAACACATGAGTATCTTCAACGGTTCATTTTTATTTTTTTATATTAAATTTGAGTAAAAACTCTGATATCAAGTGTTTTAACGGAGGATTTCGTACTTTTATCAAAATACTGGTCGACCAGGCAGATATTCAATCGGTCGACCAGCTAATGTATTTTTTTCACAAATTTTTGCCTAGAGGTGGTCATCCGAGGGACATCCGGTGGTGAAAATTCAATGACTATAAATAGTAATTTGATGAAAGCTCCCAGCATTCTCAATTTGGTGAATTTTTTTTGCTATCCTCAATTTGATACTTATTTGATGAAACTATTGAAGCAGGAAAAAATAAATTTTTTTCATCAAATTTAAATTTGATAACAAAATTGATGAACCATCGGAGGTGATCTTAACTACATCTACCTAATACATTTCAACACATAGCTATACTATTAAAGCACACATTTACTCTCTAAATTAACAAACACTAAACACACAAAAACATATCTTATTTTTATCACTTTGTACCGTATAACACATAAATTTAGTTATTTCAATTGGAGATGATACTTAAATAAAATCACACTTATGTGCAATGAGTCAAAACTAAAAGAAGTTATTAATTAATTTTGAAATATTGTCACATAATACTCAATGATATTATGATTAGTAGATGAGACGAGGTTCATAAATTTATATTGAATTAGTTAAAGGATATGAGAGACGTGACGAATTATAATGAGCGAAATATGTGATGACGTGACACTCCAGACCCTTTTAATAATTTTTCCAAAGCTGGAGTGCCACTAGCACTGTATAGTGGCTTGAGAAACTTTCCTGGATTAGATAGGGTGCGGCACACAGTCTTATCCAAAACTAGCAAATGACGGGTGACAAAGATCCAAGTAATATATGTCCATATATTTATATATCCTCATAACAGCCCCCGTATTTACTAAAATTCTGTGGGTAGTGTGGATAAAATTCCAAAAGGTCTGGTAGAAGACAAATTATATTTCATATGCCATGACAAAATAATTGTTTAACTCAAAATAAATAAATAAATAAACAAATAATAATCTAATTATCAGAAAATAAAATATGTAAAGTAAATTTATTTTGTGTGTAACATATAGTTTCACATTAATTTTAAATCTATACAACATATTTTCATCTTGTTTGATTTTGTTTTCAAAATTTATTTATTGAAAAAATGAACACTAAAAAGTTATTTTCAAAAATTATTTTTGAAAAAAATAAATAAATAAGACAAGGAAATAACATGATGATGATGAGTTTTTTATTATTTAATTTTTCATTAATTTTCTTTCTATTTATTTTTAATATTTTTCAAAAGATATATTCTCATAACCACCATAATAAACAATAAGTTGTTTCTTTGTTTGTTTCTGGTCACGTTTGAACAACCTTTTCTATTGGGCTTATCTCAAAAGAGTTTTTATTTTTCAATCTTCACTTCTCCTAACGCTGTGTTTGGTTGGGGGATTTGGGAAGGGAAATGGAAAGGGAAATGGAAATGAAAGGAAAAGGAGAAAGAATTAATAGAATTCCAAATCCCAACTATGTTTGGTTGTGTTGGTTATAAAATAGAATTGATGTCCTAAAAGGTCTCCTATTTCTTTATTTATTTCTCACCCCCTTTCTTTTCCCATATATTTTTTATTATAACCAAACATAAATAGGATTACATTTCTCATTCCTTTTCCAAATCCCACCTCAAAAACTCCAACCAAACACAGCATTAAGGTTCACAGTTGTTGTACGTTAGTGTATCACAGTCAAGTGACAATGGCAACCCTAGGATCTATAACTGTGTAACAGATATGGAAGTTAGTTAGAGAGAAGCAGTTAGACTATATGTATAGATATATCTGTATGTACGTATGAGTTGGTTACTGTTGTGTGTGTATAAAAGAATTGTAAAGCCTCATTGATGATGGTATCAGAGCTACAAGCTCTAATGAGCACGATCCATCTATAGCAGAAGCTCCACTTGAAGCTTCTTCCTCACCTTCAATTCCCTCAGATCTGAACACGCGTGTCTCAAACTCTAAGGCTTTAGTTATTGTAAAGCTCGACTCGAACAACTTTCTCATATGGAAGAATCAACTTCAGAATGCTCTTCGGGCCACCAATCTTCTTGGCTATGCAACTGGTTTAATTACTTGTCCTACACCATAAATTGAAACTTCTGATGGAAAGCTGTTTCCAAATCCTGAGTTTTCTCAATGGTAGATCATTGATTATCATCTTCTTAGTTGTGTCACAGCAACACTTTCTCTGACTGTTTACTGGACTGATCTTCATCATTCTCATTGTTTCCAAGTTTGGCAAGCTTTGGAAAAACGTTTTACTTCTCTATCACGTTCACACATTCATTAATTGAAGAGTAAAATGCAAACTCTCACCAAGAAATCTCTATCTATGGAAGATTATCTTCCTCAATTCAAAGCAATTGCTGATCAGTTATCTCTTGCATCTGCAGGTCTTCATGATGAAGATCTCATTCTATTAATTCTTAATGGACTACCTGATGAATATGATGCACTTAAAACTGCGATTCTAGCGAGATCTGAGCCTCTATCTCTTGATGTTTTTTGCTCATTGTTATGTTCTGAATCTATTCATGTTGAACGTCGACTGAAATCCACAGATGATGCTAATGTTTAGGTTGCTTATTCAACATCCAAAGGATCAAATCCTAAGTTTTCTTCTGGTTATGGTTCTCAATCAGGATCATCTAGTTCTTCTGGATCTTCCGGCTTTCGTGCTCGAAATTCATACAGAGAAAGAGAAAGAGAAGGTCTTCTAATCGTGGAGATGGAAATCGAGATAGTCGATTCTACAACCGTAATAGCAATCGAGGAAGAACTAATCATCACTTCTCATCTGGATGTCAAATTTGTGGCAAATTAAGTCATACTGCTATTGATTGTTGGCATCGAATAGATCCATCCTTTCAATTAGTTTCTTCTCCTCCTCAACATCACTCTTCTTCTCATGTTTATGTTGCCACGGCTCCTTCATCTCAGTCTCCAAATTCCTCTCCCATGCCCTAGTATGTTGGTTCTGGTGCTACAAATCACATAACTAATGATTTGGAAAATTTTCATCTCTCTCAGCCATATCAAGGCTACGATTAGGTTATTGTTGGTAATGGTTCTTTATTACCTATTCATCACATTGGCACAGGTCTCTTATCTACTCTAACTTGTTCTTTTTCTCTTACTAATCTGTTGCATGTGCCTTCCATTTCATCAAATTTGTTATCTGCTCGGAAATTCACTCAAGATCATAACTGTGTTATTTCTTTATTTTTAATTATTTCCTTATTTAGGACAAGCTTACGAACAAAATTCTTCATAAAGGCTCTGTTGTGAATGGATTGTATCAGTTTTCACCTGCATCTTCATCTTCATCTTCACCTTCACCACAGGCTTATCTTCTCATTCTATACCATCTGTCACTACACTCACTTGGTATCAAAGATTGGGACATCCTTCCCCTCTGAAGATTCAGCACATTATCAAGCATATTCCTAAAATTCATTATTCCCATTCTTCTTGTACCATTGCTACTTGTAATAAGCTTGAAATTTATAACAATTGTGTTGTTGCCAAAATTCATAGGCTGTCTTTTAAACTTTTAAGTACCTCTATTAATGCTTCTTTTTCTTTAGTTCATAGTGATGTTTAGGGGCCTTTTAATTCATCATCTAATGCTTTCAAGTATTATGTGTTGTTTATAGATGATTTCAGTAGATTCCCTTGAATTTATCTCTCCATTATAAAAGTGAAGTGTTCTCAAAATTCTTAGACTTTAAAGCTTATGCTAAGACCCAATTTCATACTAAACTTCAAATTTTTAGAACAGCTGGTGGTTTTGAGTTTGTCAATCGCAAATTTGATAAATATTTTACTTCCCATGGCATTATTCATCAGCACAATTGCCCTTATACTCAGGCCCATAATGGGGTAACTGAGAGAAAACATAGGCACCTCTGAGAAACTACCATTGTTCTCATTCATCAGTCCAATTTGCCTCTCTCTTTCTGGTTTGATGCAGTGGCTACTTCAGTATTTCTTATTAATAAAATGCCTAGTGCTATTTTGCATAACAAATCTCCTTATGAAGTTTTGTTTCATCATCTTCTAGATTATTCCATTTTTCGAGTCTTTGGATGTCAATGCTTTCCCTGGCTTAGGCCTTATACTACCAATAAGCTTCAATCTAAGTCCACCTCTTGTGTCTTCTTACGGTACCATCCTTCTATGAAGGGATATCAATGTCTAGATCCTTTTACAGATAAAATTCATATATCTAGGCATGTTCTTTTCAATGAATCTTGTTCCTTTCTTCACTCTTCCTCATTCTTCTCCTTTTTCTTCCTCTACTGTAAGTACTTTTTTTCTGGGGGCTCTCCTTGACCTCCAGTTTTTTCTTCCAGAGTTTTTCCTATTTCTACCACTTGTCCTATTTCTACTTCTACCACTTCAACTGTCTCTCTTCATATTTCTCATCATATCTCTCCTAATTCAACCTCGCATTCTTCTTCTCCTACTCCTTCTACTCTGCCTATTAACTCTCTTTATGTTAAGCTTCCTCTACTGCCACCTCCATCTTCTACTTCCACTGTTCCCAACTCTCATCGTATGCTTACCCGATCAAAATCTAAACAAGTCTCTTTGTGTCTTAATGCTACATTGTTTACCACTAAACCTCACACTGTTTAGGAAGCCTTAACTTCTCCTGTTTGGGTTAAGGCTATGCAAGAAGAATTTGATGCTCTTCAACAACAATGCACCTGGGATCTTCTACCTCTTCCATCTCACAAGTATGCTATTGGTTGTAAATGGGTATACAAGATCAAATGGAACTCTAATGCTTTTCTCCATGGGAAGCTTAAAGAGGAGGTGTTTATGGTTCAGCCCCCTGGCTTTGTGTCCACTTCCTGCCTTACTCATGTTTGCAAACTCAAGAAGGCTCTCTATGGGCTTAAATAGGCTCCTAGAGCCTAGTACTCTACTTTCTTTTCTTTTTTGCTGTCTCAAGGCTTCAGCAACAGTCATTCAGATCCTTCTCTCTTTGTCAAGAAGTCTTCTTCTAACATTACCATTCTTCTTATATATGTTGATGGCATGCTCCTCACTGGGAGTGATTCTGTTTTTCTTTCTTAGTTACTTGCCCAAATGCATAAGGCTTTTTCTATGAAGGAACTTGGTGACATTTCATTATTTTTGGGTATTTGTGTGACTACTCAGTCTGGTGGTTTTTATTTATCTCAGCACAAGTATGCTACTGAGTTACTTTCTAAGGCTGGTATGCTTGATTGCAAGTCATGTGCTACTCCTTTGGCTCTTAAGCCCTTTACTTCTACTTCTGATTGTTTTCCTTTTGCCAATCCCTTTTTGTACAGAAGTTTGGTTAGGGGTCTGCAATATCTTACAATTACCTGGCCTGACATTGCTCTAGCTATAAATTAGGCTTGTCAATCTATGCAATCTCCTACTAATGGTCATTTTCAGGCTGTTTGGAGATTCCATCGATATATCAAAGGCACTCTCACTCAAGGTCTTCATTTTACCTCTAGGCCGTTGGTTCTTCAAGCCTTTTCTGACTCTAATTGGGCTGGGGACACTACTGATCGCAGGTCTACCTTTAGGTTTTGTGTTTTTCTTGGCTCCAACTTGATCTCATGGTCTACTAAGAAGTAGAACACTATGTCTAGATCCTCCATTGAGGCTAAATATAGGTCTCTTGCTCACACTGCAGTAGAGCTGTGTTGGCTTCAGCAATTACTCATTGATTTGTTTGTTCCCTCTTCTCTTCCTATTCTTTGGTGTGATAACATCTCAGCTATGGCCTTGGCTTCCAATCCTGCCTTTTACTCCAGGTCTAAGCATATTGAAATAGACTGTCATTTTGTTCGAGACAGCTTGATTTAAGGTTCATCTCTACTCGACATCAAACTGCTGATTTGTTTACTAAAGCTTTTCTCTCTCCTCAATTTCATCTCCTTAAATCCGAGTTCATGGTGCTTCCTTGCCCCATTCTCTTGAGAGGGGATGATAAGACTAATACTTCCTCATTTCAGTTGGTGACTGAACCTGAGTTCATGCCAACTGAATTCAATACTCAAGGTTCACAGTTCTTGTATGCTAGTGTATCACAGTCAAGTGACAATAGCTTCTCTAGGATCTATAACTATGTAACAAATATGGAAGTTAGTTAGAGAGAAGTAGTTAGACTATATGTATAGATATATCTGTGTGTACATGTGAGTTGGTTACTGTTGTGTGTGTATAAAAGAATTGTAAAGCCTCATTGATGAGCTAAGGGAATAAAAAGTTTTTAGATTCAACATAGCTGAGAATAGAAACATGACATTCCTTTTTACTATCTCTCTTTTTTTGGTAAATGGGAATGCTTTTTATTGTTTCTTCATAGTGTCATGATTTATGCTAAAATCCATTACATTTGGACTGGCTAATCTTTCTCTTTAGACCTAGGGATAGTCTTTCTTCTTTTAACATTTACGTTCTGTGGCAAAACCAAGGGTAATATAGTCCCACAAATGTTGATAAGCTTTTGTCTGATTGAATACACTTATCAAATCTCTTTCTATGCTCGTATGTACAAGTGTCTTTTTTATACTATGTATGAATCATGAATTTAAGTAGGAATTCGAAAAGAAAAAATAAAAATGAGGAAAATATGAAGGAAATATAAGCTAAACAATTTCTTCATTTCTCTTGCTTTTTTCTTTCCCTTTCTAAATTTTTACACAAATTCATAATCCAAAACACAACCTTAAGGTATATAAGATTTACACGTCATGTGCTGGGTGAAAAAAATTAGATAGGTGCATTTAGAAGCTCCTGTTTAATTGGTAGTTAGAAAAGTTGCATAAAGACAAGTTGGATTTACAGGCTTATACAAGCAGCCCTAGGCAAACTTTGGGGTGAGTCGTAAACTGTGACGTTTTGGATTTCATTTTCCCTAGTGTCTCCCCAATGAGACCTTCCTAGAAACTTTCCTTGTTGTCAAAAAAATAAATAAATAAAAGAAAAAAAAAATTGAGAGAGTGAGAGAAAGGCTTTAAATCTAATTACTGTATACGCTATTAAACTACCCTTTCAAAATTTCAATAATCTATGCTATTCAATTTTGTGTAAATTTTGAATAGCATCACAAATGTATTAGTTTGATGGGTTCTAATTTTCATGACTCGGTATCTAAAATTTGGTAGCAAATAATTGTTAGACAATCTTAAGTGTACAATAATTTGGTCACTTTATAAATATTTTATTATCTTTGACAATGATAGAATATTTTTGTTTAGTAAAAACAATATTTTATTATGTAGTTATAGTGTTTTTAGTAATGAAATCAAAATATGCCGATTTAAGACACTATTCATCAATTTTATTTTTACTTTTTATTATATCAATTTAATGTAATTGATAATGACCCATTAAAAATTGGACATACATCAGAAGGCAAAATGGTTCATTCGCTCTCCTTGCCATGATTGAATGGTTAGCATCCAATTTGAAATGATTAATTTTTTTTATGAACCAACATTTTGACCTTAATTTTTGTCTAATATTCTAATAGATATTGTCAATTAGACTTAATTGATACAATGTGTATAATTCAATGAATTGATAGAATGTGACAATAAGACGTTTATGAACTATTTGAGAACAATTAGAGATGATAGAAAATGAGCTTCATTACCACAAGTGATTATAGATTTATATACAAACCATGATAACCGTTTAACTCTACTAGAGTTTGCAACTAATTCCTAGCACTATAGTTAAATCTAACTACCTAACCGCTAACTACTTTATGTTGAGGCTTGAGCTGAGCCACGCTCCTCTATTAACCTCACTCATCTGTTCGTCATCTTGTGTAGATACATTATTATTCCCCCTCAAGTGAATAGGAGAATCTTGAACCATGAGCTTGCGTTAGAGATATTGAAATCGAGCAACTGTCAATGGTTTGGTGAGAATATCAGCAATTTGACAGAATATGCCAAATGCAGTTAGAGATATTGAACCATGAGCTTGCGTTAGAGATATTGACAGAATATGCCGAATGCACAACTGTTTAGTAACAACACTCTCACGTACATAATGTAAATCAACTTCAATGTGCTTCGGTGAGGAAGATTGCAGAAAGATTATCACACCATAAAGTAGGTGTAGGAGTGACCACTTGAAGATCTTTGAGAAACATTGATAACCAACTGAGTTTAGCAACAGTTTGGACTAAAGCCTTGTATTTGACTTTGGTAAAGGAACGAGAATTGTTGATTACTTTTTAGCAACCCATAAAATTAAGTTGGAACCCAGAAAAACACAGTTCTCAGTTGTAGAATTGCGATCAATAAAACTGCCAACCCAATCTGGGTCATAGTAGGCATTGAGAATGAGTGGACAGAGGAAAAATGAAGACCATGTGTGATAGTCCCTTTGAGACATCGAAGTAAGCGTTTAACCGTGGAAAAGTGACTATTTAAGGGCCTTTGCATAAACTGATGTGCATAATTGACTACAAAAGACAAATCTGGTCTCGTAATTGTGAGATATTAAAGAGCACCAACAATAGACTTGTAGAATGAAGGATTAGAGCAGAGAAGATCTAAGTTGAGTTTGGAATTGGGTTTTAAAGCCATGGGAGAGGAATAAGCTTTGCAATAAGTCATGCCAGCTTTGGTAAGCATATCAATGGCAAATTTGTGTTGAGACAAAAAAAAAAAAAAAAAAAGGAAGAAGAAGTGTGAATTGAAATACCCAAAAAATAGTTCAAACAGCCCAACTCTTTCATGGAGAAATGAGAATGCATCTGAGAGATCAAAAAAGATATGAATGTTAGATCATTACTAGTGAGAAGAATTTCATCAACATATATAAGAAGAATGGTAAGAGAGGTAGATGTATTATGAATAAAAAGAGATGAATCAAGAACCATAAGAGAAGGGCACAACAAAGTTCCATCAACATAACATAGTAGTTTTGTAGCTCTCAAGATGTTTTGTACTTGATTCTCCTACACAATATAGTTTGTAGAATCAAGTTTGACAGTAACGAATGAACTCAAATTTGAAATCAGAAGTATGAGATTAGAAGGAAGAGAAGAATTATCTACCATTGGAGATAAACTTGGAAGTGTGACTGTGGATGGAGAAGAAGAATCCAACATTGAAGACTTCTTCAAGAAAAATCCACCATTGAAGTTTTTTTGAGCTCGTTGGAGCTTTATGGAAGCTCTAATATGATGAGAACAATTAGAAATGATAGAAAATGATCTTCATTACCACAACTAGACTTGATCACAAATTTATATACAAACCATGATAATTGTCCAACTCTATTAGAGTTTGTAACTGATTCCTAACACAAGTATAGTTAAGTCTAACTACCTAACCACTAACTAGTTTCTGTTAAGGCTTGAGCTGAGCCACACTTCTCTGTTCATCACCCATCTATTCCTCATCTTGTGTAGATACACTATCACTATTGTCTTATTAAATTTTTGTCAAATATGTCATTATTAAAATGTGGCAATAAGATATCATTCTAATGTGTGTACTTCTTCTATAAAAGAGAATTATGCATAGCAAGGTTCACTAGACTTGTAATGGTAGTGTTGCTCCTACAAGGTTCGATCGTTGTATCATGAGAGATGAATGTCCAATAAAAACTGGTGAGCACCGTAATGGGGGACGAATCTGCCTTCAGCAAACTATGTCCAACACAAGCCTCAATGAAAATGTTATCGATTCAAGATTTATACAATATGTTTATAAGTATTTCTGGTTCTTTGCATATGGTATGATTTGGTTTGATCCAAACAATTTACATTGTTTTCAACTTATATATTCTGTAAATAATTTGATATTATGGTTTGTATAATTATTACGTGTTTCACACAGTACACAGGGATTTATTCCAACAAATATGTGAAGAGGTTCTAGGACAGAGCTATCTCACCTGGTCAACATTTATGTCAAATGAGCTATATGAGATTACAAGATTCTACTAGTGAACCACAATTTTCCTACTTTTTCAGTTTTGTTTGAGGCGACTTGAAATCTTAGTACGGCTGCCCCATGCCCAAACCTCGCTAAAGTCATTAGTACACCCGAAGCAGCTGTGTCTCCGTGATTACTTCATTCGGAGAGCACAAACACAAGGCGAGGCATCGAGTTCTCGAAAGAGAGAGCTATGAAGACAAGAGTTCTTACCCCTGTTGTAATGACCCCAAAAGTCATCCTTATTTAATTAGGGGTTAATGTGTTTTAATTCAACTATATCTATCGGAATTAAAGAATTATCTGCTGAGTTATGGCGACCTTTATTGTATCGGCTTGAAATTTTTTTTCCCTCCGCTCGAGCGTGGGCTCATGGGCGTTCGGGGGACGTCTACAGGTAGTTGTTAAGCTTTTAATGCGTAATCGATATATTTATATATAAAATGTTTTTACTTTTGGATTTTTTGATTTAATAGATTGGTTTAATAATAATATCAAAGTTATCGTCATATTTGAATTTTGGAAAAATAGAAAATGAAAACAAAAATAACCACCCATTACATGATCATCATCCAAATATATAATAAAAATTAATTTGGTAAAATAAATAAATAAATAAATAAATAAATGTCTATTTACATAATTTTATCTTTGATGGGTAGAAATAATTTTTAAAAATTTAAAAATATTTTTTTAACATTTATTTTTATCAAATTAGTTTATATTTTATCAAATTGACGATTTTGTCCTTGAAAAATCTAATGATATCTTCAATTGTTCTTATTTAGAACAAGATTCAAAATTTAAGATAAAATATGTTACAATTAAAAAGTCAGGAATCAAAATGACATAAACTTCAAACTACGGGGACTATTAGTGTAATTCATCTATAAATATAATACAAATTAGGTACTAATTCCCTCTTAATTCACAAAAATTCCAGACATTGAATTTAGTCTCAAGACTAATAATCTCATACAATACCATACAATCTAATGAGACAACCATAATATTAAGCTTCATTTGGCAATATCACTTTTAACTTAAAAGGCAAAAGTTCATTAAAAAAATCAAAAAGCCAACAATCTATACTAAAAAGTCAAGATTATATTTTCTCTCTACTTTTTGCATATCTTTTCGTAAAAAATCAAAAAATCATCTCAAACATAATAGTTTTTTTTACGTCATATTTTAGTCAAAAATTCAAAAAGTTACTAAAAAGCATGTTCCCAAATGAGGCCGAAATACATTTTCAAGAATATTTTTGGGTTATTTACATAGGTACTCCTTAAACTATTAAAAAAATATTACTTTGGCCTCTAAACTATAAAAGCGTATAAATAGACCCCCTACACTATTGAGAAGTATCGCATTGCCCATAAACTCTAAAAGTATACAAATTAAACCCCTAAACTATTGACGTGTTTCATTTTGACTCATTCCATTAGAGGGTCCAAGTGATATATTTTTATAATTTAAGAGATTTATTTGTACATTTTTATAATTTAGGAGGTCAAAATAATATTTTTTTAATAGTTTGTAGGGTCTATTTATATGATTTTATAATTTAAAGAGTCAAAATAATATTTTTTTAATAATTTAAGGATCTCCATATAAATAATCCAATATTTTTCTCAATGCAACGTTTCTGTTTCACACGTCATCTCTCTCTCAACATGCTCCCAATAGGGGCAACACATCAGTTGCACATAGTTTGGTACCAATCAACCCTAGCCTGGTCCATCTTTCCCAAACCAAAATAGAAGGCTCAGGACCATTTGGTTGTCACTACCATTAGGTAATTAACTTATTTTGTCGATTCTAATTTTTTTTTTTTAACACACTATCAAAATATATGAATAAATAATTTTTTATTATTTTCAAATAATAAAATTGACAATTTTGGGTGAAATTAATCAATTCATTTTCTAAATATTGGATATACAATTTTAAGCTAATCAAATTTTATTCATATATACTTTATAATTTTTGCATAATTACACTGATCTTCTTTGTAGTATGGTTAAATAGACCAAAACTAATACAGATAGTATGAAAATAAAAATATAAACAATGTAAAATTTACATTTTCATGTAAAAAAAAATAATATCATTTTTTTTTTATTCATATGACTTTAAGGCATTTCAATATAATTATGTGTTATGTTATTTGAATTAAAACTTTAAGGCATTTCAATATAATTATGTTAAAACTATGTAATTTTTTTTAAGTTTTAAAGGGAGGTCAATGTAATTTATCTAATTTTTATTGATTTAAAATAATGAAATTCTTAATTTTAAATGAAATCAATCAATACACTATCTAAACATAAGACATACAATTGTAAACTAATCAAATTTTATGTTTTATTTACCTAATCAATTTCAAAATGTGTTTACCAGGTCCACTCAGGCTTCCTGATTGGGTATCAAGAAAATGAAAGAAAAGTGACTCAACACGGAAATGGCATTGAGAATGTGCAAGTGTAATGTAATCCATATTCAGCTGGAGAGCATGACATGGACACTCTCTAGATTTCATAGAATATTCATAGGGAAGCACTAAAGAACAAAGAGGAGAGAAAATCTCAGACCCACTTGAAAATGTGTTTTTTCATGGATGGATAAGGACACGTGGTTCACGCGTTTCCGTGGGTAAAACAACCGGGTCTTAGCAGTTATTAACTGTCAACCCGTGTGTGGATGGACGTAACGGTTCTCGTCATAGCTAGGGAAGGAAGGTTGTCAAGTATCAGAGTTCCCTAAAAAGTAGTATCTTATGTTTCTATCATCCCACGTAAGCTCAAGATGAGATGACTCCTATCTTTTAGCGTACTTCTTCTTCGCAGCTTCCAAGGATCTTTGGGAGTGCTGACTTGGTCCGCTCATTTTCATATATTTTTAAGGAAAATGTTTGGTAATAGGCCATTTGAGCCACAGAATTTGTGGCCCCCTAGTATTGCTGTATTTTTAATAAAAATGAAATTCGGGGCAATTTTTTTTTAATAAATTACAATAAATTTTTTAAAATTATGACTCATTTATACATGTTCATTAAATTTTAAACATTAAAAATTAACATTGGTAAAGTATTATTTTATTAAAAAAATATTTCATCAACATAATTTTCTCTCTCACAATCCTTACAAGTGAGGTAGCAATTAAAATTTTAAAAGTGAATCCACACTCTAATTGATATAGAACTTCTAGACCCCACAATCCTCACAAATGAGGTGGCAAGACATAATGCAAATTCTATATCAATTGGAGTGCGGGTCTACAAGTTCTATACCAATTGAAGGATGAGTTAACTTTTGAAATTTTACTTATCACATCATTTTGTAGGGATTGTGAGAAAGGAAATTATTTAGGCGTAGCATTGCTGTATTTTATTATAGTTAATCCTTTTTGTTAAGTTTCTATTAGAAATTTATAAAAAATCAAATCATGTGTAAAACACTTGACGTATTTATTGAAATTTTAAAATAATGGGGTACTTTTTCATAATTTTTTTTTACCTACTTATATTTTATTTAGTTCACATTATTTTTTTATATTCTGATAAATCTTTTTTGTGACATAATTATCAAATAATCCTAATAATATTCACATTTAAAGTATGAATGTTCTGTGATGTGAATGTTCACACAATCAGTGTCAATGTGAATATTCACACGTCAATATGAATATTAACATTGTAAAATATGAATGTTCACATCATTAAATTACTAACCGTTCAAAAAATATTTGTAAGGATAGAAATATTTATAAAATATTTTAAATATGATAACTAAAATTTGGTATATCAAATATTCAAATAATATGACTTATTCAAGTACAAAAATATCTTATGAACTAATTGAGATACAAACACTTAAAAAAATTTCTAATAAATTTCTCTAAAATAATATTATTCTTTTATCTGATTATTTTATTTAAACTTTGTCTCCTTTACTTTAGTTTCAGTGCAAACAAGTTCAAGGGCACTATTGCCCAAAAAAGTATCTTATGTTTCTATCGTCCCACGTAAGCTCGAGATGAGAATGAGGATCCTCTCTTTAAAGTTTTTATTTGACTTTTTACTTGATAAGTTATTGAGCTCACTTTTAGGTTTAATTTCTATAATTCGAACGGTTCACATTTTAAGATTTATTAAATATGTTATACCTGTAAAAAATTAAGTTGATCGGATATCAAGAAGCATGTATTCGAAAAACTGTTTATTAATTTTTTTAAAAAAATAATTTTTAGTTAATTTTTCGAACACATACTTTCGGATATCCGATCAACTTGATTTTTTACAGGTATGATATATTTAATAAATCTTAAAATGTGAACGGTTCGAATTATCAAAATTGAGCCTAAAAATAGACCCAACAACCTATCAAATAAGAGGTCAAGTAAGTACCTCAATGAGAGGATCCCGATTCTCGAGATGAGGTGATTCCTATCTTTTAGCTGTTGTTCGTACTTCTTCGCAGCTTCCAAGAACCTTTGAAGTGCTGAATTGGTCCGCCCATCTTCATATATATTTTTAATAAAAATGAAATTCGAAGCAATTTTTTTAATAAATTACAGTAATTTTTTTTTTTTAAATTATGGCTCATTTATACTTATTTCTTAAATTTTAAATTAACAATTAACATTGGTAAAGTATTATTTTATTAAAAAATATTTCATCCACATAATTTTATCTCCAACAATCCTCACAAATGAAGTGACAAGTAAAATTTTAAAAATTAATCCAAACTCTAATTGATATAGAACTTGTAAATCCACAATCCTCACAAATGAGATGATAAAATATAATACAAATTCTATACCAATTGGAGTGTGTGTCTACAAGTTCTATACTAATTAAAGTTTGAGTTAACTTTTGAAATTTTATTTGTCATCCCATTTTATAGGGATTGTGGGAGAGGAAATTATTTAGATGTAGCACTGTCTTATTTTATTACAGTTAATTCTTTTTGTTAGGTTTCTATTAGAAATTTTAAAAAAATCTAATCATGTGTAAAACAGTTGATACATTTATTGCAAGTTTAAAATAATATTATTCATTATTGATTGTTTTAGGGTAATAATCAGCTTGCTTGTTTCATTTTTTAGAAAACACTTTTTAAAAAATTTTACATTCTTATTTTTTGTTTTTTTTTTTTGTTTTTATTGATTTTTTTTAATATTGTAAGTAATTTTTTTACTTTTTAGACAAGCCTAACATAAATACACCTAAAAAGTAAAAAACTTGTAAAAAAAATCTTTTAAAAATTCGCTAAATACCAAAAATACAAAAAAAAAATATAAGAATTCAGCATATTTTTGTATTTTTATGTATTTATTAATTTTTTAAAATATTTTCTCACAATTTTTTTACTTTTTAGATACATCTAACTAAGGTGCATCTAAAAAAGTAAAAAAAAATATTTAAAATTTAAAAAATATTCACTAAAAACAAAAGAATACGAAACCAAAAAACTCAGTTTTAAAAAAACTTAATCCAGAAAACTCAAACCAAACACACTGAACACTCTTTTCTGACTATTTTATTTGAACTTTGTCTCTTTTATTTTAGTAGCAAAGTGCAAACGGAATCAACAAATAAGGCTATTGCCCAAAAAATTTAATAAATGTGTTATGTGCTTTACGCATGTTTTGATTTTTGTAAATTTTTAACAGAATCCTAACAAAAAGGGTTAACTGTAATAAGATAATATTTTAGAGGAATTAACTGCTAAGTTTTGAAATTTAGGAGGCAAAATGAAAATGTCATTATTTAAGGGGATTTACTGTAATTTACCCCTTTTAAAAAAATTTAAAAGCAAAAAAGAAAAGAAAAGAAAATATAATAATACAATATAAACTAACAAAATATATAAATTTGCTTATTAATTGGTGTAACATAAAGTAATAATATTTTAAAAATTAAAACATTACCATTAGATGTCACATCATTAATTAAGAAAAATTCCTAATATTTTCTAGTTTGTATAAATTTACCGTTTTTTTAAGAGAAGTTTTATTTTGCCTCTATAGTTTACTCCATGCACTATTTGTCTCCTTGAAATTTAAAAATAAACACATAATTTGAAGTAAGCATTCCATCCCAATTAACAATAAAGTGTAAAATTATGCCTACACATAAGAGGATTATGTATCCATATCAAAATTTCAGATGGTAAATCGCATGTGAATCATTAAAAAAATGATGAAATGCATGTTTTATATGGGTATTTTGTCTTTAGAAAAAAAAACTAAAAAAAAAAAAAAAAAACCTACTCACATGAAATTTTACTTATTTACATGGGGCAAAAATGTAATATATATGTGTGTGTGTGTGTTTGTTTGGTTTAACTTACTTTGCTAAAAATTGAGTTTTTTTATTTTACATTTTTTAAAAAACATTTAGTGATTTTTAAAATATTTTAAGTAAATTTTTATTTTTAAATACATTTAATCTAGATACGCTTAAAAGATATAATATTTGTGAAATTTTTTTTTAAAAAAAAATCACAGAGTACAAAAATGGGGGGGGAGAAGAAGAAGAAAATTTAATATATTTTCGTATTTTGTTGTATACAATGAATATTTTTAAATATTTTTATATAAATTTTATGCTTTTTAAGTATATCAAGATTAAGTGGATTTTAAAAATAAAAATAAAAATATTAAAATATTTACAAGAATCACTAAAAATACAAAAATATGAAATGGAAAACTTAGAAAACTATTTTTGAAAATTTGAAATCAAATAAGTTTTTTTTTTTTTTTTTGGTTACATTGAAGTTTTTTTTTTTTTTTGGTACTTTTTTTCAACTTTTCACTTCTAAGAGTATCTTCAACACTTCACCAATTTTTTCTTTTAATTTGATTCTAAATTTCAGTAAAAAGCTTGATTTGACATAAACTGTTCCAATTTTCATCAAAATCTTTTAAAAAAGTTTCTCTTATCCCAAATTTCTCTTTTATCAAATTTAATTGAAAAAAAAAAATCATCTCCAATGTTTCATTTCTTTAAATTTTTATTAAATTTAAATTTAATGGATTATCAGTTTGATTAAAAAAAATGACTTCCTTAATTTGATGAAAGAATTTGTAATCATTTTTTTGTATTAAATTTAAATTTAATAAAAAAAAAGTAAAAAATTGGATATACTCTAATATAATTAAATTGAATCTCCACTTCTTCTTCTTTTTGTTCTTTTTTTTTAAAATATAATTTGTCCCAAATTTTATTTGTCTGTAATTTTCTTTAAATAAATAATACTAATAAAAAGTGAAAAGAAGACGTTGAAGTAGCGCAAAATCGCGAGGAATTTGTCTCCCAGGAACTATAGCAAGAACAGAATTTCTAGTTGAGCAAATGTTGACTCTGACGTCAGCACTCTTCCTGTTCATTGAATTCATAAGATGTTGCGGAGGAAGGTAGTGCTGTAAATATCAATATTAATCACTCATCATCACTTACATTACATCACAAATAAAATATAAAATAATGGCAACCCAAAAAGAAAGTAATCTCCACTTGCCACATCAACCCCCCAACCCAAGCCACACGTGTTATACATACACACATACAACACATCAACTTGACTCTTAAGAAAACAGACAGCTGTTCTCTCTCACTTTGTCCCAAATCACTTAACCGTGGGCCGCCCCATCCCCAGCCTGGCTACTCATCATTTTCCGCGTTGGCCTTTGTACTTTTTTTATCTATATCTATATATATATACCCACTTTACTTCCCAGATTAAAAAATCTAACCACTTTGTTCCCACTTTGCGCCCCAAAAGCAAAACTTAACTACTTCTCATCACTCTTATACCAACACTTGAAACTCCACTGCCTACTACTCATACTCTACTATGGATTTGGAACAAATAATGGATATGTTGTCTGACCCACTTCCTAATGGGTCAGTTTTCTGGTCGTCGAACGACGTTCCAGAATCTTCTTCGACGTCAGATAGCGGCAGCGGTGCTCGTCCAGCTGCTCACTTTTCTGACGAGGAGGTTTTGTTGGCTTCGAGCTATCCGAAGAAGCGAGCAGGTAGGAAGAAATTCAGGGAGACTCGGCACCCGGTGTACCGAGGTGTGAGGCGGAGGAACTCCGGCAAGTGGGTCTGTGAAGTCCGCGAGCCTAACAAGAAGTCCAGGATATGGCTCGGGACGTTTCCCACTCCGGAGATGGCTGCGAGAGCTCACGACGTTGCCGCGATTGCTTTCAGAGGTCGGCTGGCTTGTCTCAATTTCGCTGACTCGGCTTGGCCTATGTGAAACCTTCTTTACAGCCCAAGGATATCCAGAAGGCAGCGGCGGAGGCGGCGGAAGCTTTTCGGCCATCTTTGGAGGAGTTCGACGATGTTTCTGGTGACGTGGCAAAGCCAGAGGAGGAGGCCGTCGTGACGGCAAGGCCGGAGGAAATTTTCTACATGGACGAGGAAGCGGTTTTCGGGATGCCGAGATTGCTTGCTAACATGGCAGAAGGGTTGCTCCTACCACCACCACCACCTCCACCTCCACCTCACTCTGCTGGAGGAGAATGGTACCAGGATGATGACGTGGCAGTTGGTGCTGACGTGGCACTCTGGAGCTTTTCTATTTAAAATATTTGAGTTGCTCTTGCGTATTTTAGTCCTAGTGAGATTTTTCCTAAATCGTACTTTAAATTTTTTGATGTAAGTACGGAAATTAAAAGTATATCTATTATGAATAATTCTTATGAGTGAAAATAAGAAGCAATGGAAAAAAACATCAAAGAGATGTGTGCGATGGGGTAGTATCTATCATCATCATAAGCGTTCTGTTTGCAATAGATATTGGCTGCATGTGCATATGTGTAAAATTGTAAAAGTAGTTATAAATACAAACAAGATTTTGTCATAAAGGTACAGTTAAATAAACTTTTCCATATTTGGGTGAGAAGTTCCAATTATTGGTCAAGCAAGCCTCCAGTTTCGTAGTTTTCTTGGTCAAGTGAAGCTTGTTATTTATAATATATATATATATATATATATAATGATACATAAATTTAAAAATTAACTTTATGTAATCATTGCAAGTTATTAGGATTATAAATTTTCATTCAGTCACCGTTGTAGTATTGTATTAAGATAAAAGAATTTAAAAACACTTGTTTCGATTGCTGACGTGAGAATCTCAAAATGTAAAACTAAGACTACATTGGGACAATAATTCAAAGACAAATTTTAACTCAAACAATCTTGAGAGCATCTCCAACGGTAGTAGGCATTTTACCTATCTAAATATTACTATAAAGTATATATTTTATTTTGCCTATCAACTGTTTTATGTTTTTACTCCAACCATGCTCTTTATTTTAGCTATTTATCTAAATACTATTAATTTTATAGAATGCCACGTCAACAATAAAAATGGAGGGAAATGATCCTAATGATTGAATACATTTTGCCTAGCGTTGAAGGCTAGGTACATGTAGCTAGTGAATATGAGTTGAGCCAAAATGCCTAATTATATTCCTAGTGCATTGGAATTGAAAAAAGTGAATCACACTAGGTATTTTAACTAACAAGTATTATATGCCTAGTGCATTGGAGATGCTCTAACCTTTGCAATAGAGGTGGTATCAAGATTGGTCAAATTCCTACAAGGTACAAGAGCACTATATGTTTTTGGAATAAGAGCATACTTATTATGCTTTATTTGGTTAATTAGAATGAGATGGAATAGAATTGAATGGAATGATCATTCATTAGGTTTTTAGATAGAATCATCATTTCTTTACAGTGGTGAATAACAATTCCATTTACAATGTAATTTTATTTTTTTTATTCAACAAAAAATAAGAATGAATATTTTAAGAGAATGATCATTTCATTTCGTTTCATTACAATGAACCAAACATTACTGAACAGTTAACTACATTCTAGAAAGATATAAATTGCAACAAAAGTAGGATGGGTTTGGGTAAAATGGTGTTGGGAAGAAGATAACAGTGCAATAAGTTCTTCATAATGCTCACATCCCTACAGATATCAAAGCAAATTGTTTATTTATCTTTGCATATGTGAAATGTCCAAGTAGAATTGAGCATGTCCACAAGTATGTTTAGCAAGACTATTTCTATATTATGTCCGGTAAGAGAATTTGTATCGACTATAGTTCATATTTATGAGGAAATTTGAAGCATTACAAAATCACTATTCTAAAAAAAGAATAACGTTAGAGATTCTAAAAATTCTATCAAAAGTTGTATCAAATGTCTCACATGGATGTGAAATCCACACAATGTGGGTCCCACACCTATGTGAAACATTTAGTAGAATTTTTGAAATCTCTAATATTTTTGTGGATAAAAATTAGAACAATTGTCTCCACATTTAATGACTGACAAAAACTTCAATCACCATGAATACAATTTTCAACCGCTTTGCAATGTTACTTACTTAGCCCCATGAATTATATATAGAAGTTTGAGGTTCAATTATCATTTTTTGAAGCTTCTACTGCGATCTCCCGCTCGAGATGCTTGGTAGCTTGCTTAAAAGACAAAAGTTCATGCATGAGTGTGGAATGCTTTGCTACATTCTCTTCATGAATATGGGATGGAACCTTCTCTCGTTTGCCAGAAGTATCCGTCATCTTTGTTAGGCTATCTCATTGTCCATAAAATTACAAACTCAATTATTCCATCAAATGAATGGAGACAAACAAGGAAAGACTATCAAAGTAACATTTAAGCTTCAAATTGTATCATTCTGATATATGGTATAATCAATCAATCAATCCCTTCAAAGTTCAAAGGATGCCTATTGCCCAACATTGACCAAATATGAGTTTAAAAAAAAAAAAAAGTGCTCACTACATTCATGTTTTGGCAGACTGGATTGGACAGTGCATTGTTGTGAGATTACACTTGCTTAAGATGAAGTGGCCAAATTGCATTGGTATAATTCAAAGAAATGCTAAAAGTATGCTCACAAGTTGTTACTTGAGCAGAAAGGAGGCAGAACTAGTGTATCACACAATTCATTGCGAGGAGGGTGGCTGGGAATAAATTCTCAGTGTGTTTAAGAAAGATAAAGTAATTCAAGATGTGGAGGAGAGCAAGCTCAAAGATCAAAAAGCAATTCTTGAGTCTCTTAGGGTCATTTGGGAATTGTAATTAGGAAAGAACTAATCCATCCCTTAAGACCTTCACGGACTTTGCAAATAACACAAATAATAATGGTGAATTATGGATAGTGTATAATTGAGATTATGTTAAGTTGGCTTGAGGTACTAGGAAAAAAATCAGAAACTTGCCCGGAATATGGATCAATTTCTTTACGGCTGGCAACCGATAAAGAGGTGGTGGTTAGGTGGTTCTTTTATAGACCACTGGTAAACACACAATCTAGAGATTATCTTCAAATGATAGTTAGGCTTTGTTTGGCATATACTTAAAAAATTAAAAAGTTACTATTCTATTTAAGTCACATCATATTATTTAAGTCACATCACATCGCCACCACATCACTTCAAACCCAACCCATACCTAACCCATATTTCATAAAAAGTCAAAAAGTATACTTATTTATAACATCTCAAACCACCCCTTAAACTGAAATGTGATTTTGAAATAAACATTGTGTTCCTTAAATTCTAAATTTGAAATAGAAATTGAAAATTGAAACGTGCTCTATATAATTATATATATCATTAGCATCATGATCACATCCATTGTATGTGTGTGCGCTAAAATTTGACCTAACCACACATGATTAATAATATCTTCTTCTCCTAGCTTCCGAAAACAAAGTCGAAGAGTACGTGTACTAGATGGAATCAACACCTACAAACACGGAAAGGCAAGTAACAAACTCATTGGTTTGTCCATCCGGAGATATTTTGACGATCAAATCAGTAATTTTATTTCACTAGATAATCAAATAAGATCACAACTCAAACAATAACTCACAAGTTAAAACATACCTCTAACCCACGGAGGTGTCTGCTTTATATAACAACATGTGCCCTCATCACCCTAAAAGTCTTACTTCAATAGGATTCTTATTCTTCACTTGGATAACACTTATCTTGGACTCATCTCTCTATTTGGATTACGATACACCTCTCACAGAGTCCTAATTCATCTAATCTTGGAGTCTATCATTATCTAGGACTCTAGTCATTCTCTGAATATCTCGGATTTCGTTGTGATCACATCACACCTTGGCTAATCAACGCTACCCACGTGTAACCTTGGCTAACAATTTAGGCTACGTAGACAACTCAAAAATTATGTCCCCACAGTATGAATCATATTGCTTGAGGAAGAAATTTTTTATTGGACAATTGTTCACATTGTTGTTATTAAATCTTTTCATGATTGGATACAGACCACCTCGATTATTCTTTGATGAGATGTCTCGCTTACATGCTCTTTTTTATTATGATTGCCCTTGGAACCTTATTTTTTATGGTCCCATGTCTTGTTTTGTAAGAACAACTCTCTCTTTTGTTATTGTAAACCCCGTGAGGCATCCTTCTGTGTAGAACATGTTATTATTTTGTAATTTACATGTTATATATTCATGTCATAATTTGAATGAATTATGTGAGTTGATTAAGATCAGAGTGGCTTTTTGGTTGAAGCCAAGATTTAAGGATTATCATTTTACAGCTCAAGATTTCTTGATTAATTTTTTTGATCAGCAAAGAAAAAGGGAAACTTTTATTGATGAAATAAGCAAATACAAGCAACAATAAATATCAATAAAAGAGGGAAGTGCAAAAACATCATAGCCAACACTCCATAATCCCAACTAGCTTGGCACCAAGGAGGAAGCACAATCATCTGTTAGCACTAAACCCACCAATTGGCGAGATGCTAATCCAAAACAGAGAAACTAGACAAGAGACAGAAATGAAAACCTCCCAGCGACACAGCAAGGGCTGCCAAACCTAGAGCAAAACTCCACCAGCAATCTTATAAGTAATACACCAGCAAACTTGGCTTGTGTGTTGCAAGTAACAAAAAAACTCTGTATGTCTCTAACTTCAAACATCCTTCAACCTTAAGCATGTAATCCTTGTAGGATTCACTGGTAATCCAAATTGAGGCCTTTTGAGAATAAAATGCAGTCCTTTTGGTAGTATTGCATAGAGCCCTCTCCCATCTCTGTGTAGATATCCAAAACATTTTTCACTAATGCTTGATCAGTCTCCTCACTGTTGCGCTCTTGATCAATCAAATTGCAGCAAACACCTTAGCTGAGAATCAACAACATCAACTAACTTTGCTATCAGCCCAAAATCACCCAACATACCCCTAGCAGCCCAGGTTCAACCACAGCAGTAAACAAAACAGATCACCCGCAATAATCACAGCACAATTGGGATCACAGCAGTAGCCACAAGACAGTAGTATCCGTAGCCAGACACCCAACCACCAGCAGCAACCTCTGTTTGCAGCCAACACACCAGCAGCAACCCCATTACACTGAATAGCAAATCTGTCATAAATTTGAAATAATGTCATGCACAGAATAATGCAAATCCTTCAAACTAGACTTTGCCCACAATGCCACTCTGACCTCCACCAACTCTTCCAAAATGAGGTTGAGCATTATTAAACAAACAAGCATTTCTTAATTCCCAAATTGACCATAACACAGCCATAGGAACAATTCTCCACAACATCTTGACCTTCTTTTTTACCTTAAAACCAACCCACCAACTCAGCAGAGATTGAACTGATTTAGGAATGGCCCAACACAAACCCCACCAATCAATAATCCTAGACCATACTTTCCAAATACTACTATAGTGCAGCAAAACATGATTTTGTGTCTCCACCTCTGTCTTACAAAAAACACAAAAAATGTTTGCATTAAACTTGAGCACCTCAACCCTTTGCATAAAAGAAGCAAACTTCATCATACCTCTCCAAGCTAACCATGACATGAATTGTACCTTAGGAGGTGCAATATTCTTCCAGATATTCATTGCAAATCTGAGATTACACCTTTTACGCAAAGCCATCCAATCCCACACAGAGGCTACAAAAAAAGCACCAGATGGATTAGCCAGCCAAGTGCATTGATCCTCCACATTACTCTTTAAAGTAGGTACAACTCGAAGGTACTCATACAAGTTAGATAGGTCCTCCTCTTTCCAAGCAAAAAGTTGTCTTCTAAACATGAGATTCCAATCATCACCCTCATTTTTCCTTTGCACAAAATCAAACATTGTACTATCTTTATGAACTGATAAGGAAAAAGTCTAGAGAAAACAAGAGAAAGGCTCTGGTTATTGCACCACACATCCACCCAAAATTTTGTCCTAATACCATTCCCATTCCCAATCACAATCTTAAAATTAGAGAAAAAGAACGCTCTCAAAAATGGATTTCGAGCAACTAAGAACAAAATATCCTTCCACAAAACAGAAACCCTCCCTAACTCCATTGGCAATGGACTCCACCAACCTCCAAGCTGACCATACTTGCTACACAGCACTTTTTTCCATAAGGCCTTATCTTCTACACCAAATATCCACCACCATTTGATCAACAAGCACTCATTGAATTCACTAAGCTTCCTCACACCAAGCCCACCTTGACACTTATTTTTACACACCTCCTCCCACTTAACAAGATGCACTTTTCTCTTTACCTCATCACCACCCCACAGAAAAGTAGACTGAATTCTATCCAACTGATTAGCAATGCCCACAGGCATTTTAAATAAAGACAGAAAATACACGAGCAGTCCAGATAATACAGACTTGATCAAGGTTAATCTGCTTGCAAATGATAGGCATCTCATTTTCCATAATGCTAGTTTCTTCTTGAATTTGTCAACTATTGGCTGCTAGTTTCTTCTTGAATTTGTCAACTATTGGCTGCCACATTCTCTTACACCTGGGATTTGCACCTAGAGGCATACCTAGATAATTCGAAGGCAATTTCTGAGTTAAACAATTAAGCTTTTTGGCAAATGCCTGTACCAATTCATCTTCAACACCAATTCCACATACTTTACACTTATGAAAATTAATCTTAAGCCCAGACATTACTTCAAAACATCTCAAAATTCTTTTCATAGTAAGGATTTCCTCCCAGCTTGCCTCACAAAAAATAATTGTATCATCTGCAAACTGAAGATGAGACACCTTCAAATGACTATGACCCACCGTAACTCCTTTGATCAGACTTATCTCTTTTGCTCTTTCCATTAAGATATTCTGACCTTCAGCCATCAAGTTGAAGAGAAAAGGGGGAAGAGGATCACCTTGCCTCAGACCTTTGTGAGGCAAAAATTTTGAAGTTGGAGACCTATTAACTAACACGAAAACTCTTGCTGATGATATGCATACCTTTATCCAACCCACCCACTTTTCACCAAAACCAAAACTAGACATCATGGCACACAAAAACCCTCAATTCACTGAATCATATGCCTTTTCGAAATCTAATTTAAAAACAATTCCTCTCTTCTTGGTTTTCTTCCACCAGTGAACCACCTCATTAGCTATTAAGATTCCATTGAAAATACATTGACCACTCAAAAAACCCAATTACGCTTCACTGATAATCTGAGGAAGAACTTGCCTCAATCGTGTAGATAAAACCTTTGCAAGAATTTTATACACTGAGTTTACCAAACTTATAGGCTTGAAGTCAGACAACCCAACATGACAATCCTTCTTTGGAATGAGTGAAATAAACGAACTATTTACACCTCTAGCCAGCTTCCCATTTAAATGGAATTCCTTCAACACCTGAATAACCTCATCCTTCATTATGGACCAACACCTCTGGAAACAAGATAGATTGAACCCGTCAGGCCCAGGAGCCTTATTCCCATCACACTCCTTCACAGCAACCCAGATTTCTTCCTCTGTAAATTCAAATTCCAACATAGCTGCTTCTTGTTCACCTATTTTAGCACATACACTAACTAATGTAGGCCTATTCTCCCACTCCTCTGAAAACAGCTTCTCGAAAAAATTCACCACTGCCTGCTTAATCCTACCTAGCCGAACCACCAAAGACCCATTCACTAACACAGAATCAAGCATATTTTTCCTCTGTCTTCTGCTAGCCATCATACGAAAAAACCTTGAGTTCTTATCACCATTTTCAACCCAAAGATACCTGGATTTTTGCTGCCACGTGTTCTATTTTTTACCTTTTCAAGTCTCCCAAACTGAACTTTGCACCTCTCTTCTAAGACTTTTGTCAAACTCCTGCAAATCTCTAGACTCAGCCTTTAAGTCCCACTCATGCAATTCATCCTCAGCTTTTTTTTCAGTTTTTCATCCACATTACCAAACAGTTCACTATTTCATCTTCGTAATTGACCTCGCAAATGCCCCAACTTTTTCATAATCCTATAACTAGCCCACCCACTTACCTGACAACTATCCCATGCAGTCTTAACTGCAACCATAAGATTTGGATGTAAGCTCCAAGCATTGATACACCTAAATGGTTTTGGACCCCAATCCCTCTCATCAGTCATAATGATAACCAAACAGTGGTCAGAAATGCTTCTATTTAATCCCCACTGCTTAAAGGAGAATTTCTCGAGCTAGCCAATGTCTAAAAGAAATCTATCTAACCTACTCCACCTCTCACCCTCCACATCATTGCACCATGTAAATGATCTTCCTAACATTGGCAAGTCCAGCAACTCCATAGTGTCAATAAAATCATTAAAGTCCGTCATCTCCCAATCTCTTCTTATGCACCATTTCCTCTCACTCATAAACCTAATCTCATTGAAGTCACCCCCAATACACCAAGGACTTGAAAAGGCTACTCTGAATTTGGACAATGATTTCCATAAAATCCTCCGGCCACTAACATCATTTGGTGCATACACATTAACAACTACACATTCAAAAGAGTGATTAAGTATTCCTGCCATCAAAATAAAACTTATGTTGCAACAACATTCTTTAAGTTCAAATACCTTAGGATTCCACAAGCAGAGAAGACCACCTGCACTGCCATCAGTACCCACCTCCAAAAAGTCCACATCCTCTGCTGGCCACAAAGACTTAATGAACCCAACATCAACACTATTTTTCTTGGTTTCCTGAAGTAGCAACACCTTTATCTTTCGGTTATTAACTAGCTTCTTAATGCTCCTTCTCTTCTCTGATTTTCCCAATCCTCTAACATTCCATGTTATTATCTTCATCTATAAATATCAGACACTCACTTGACCCCCAAAGTCTGCCAAACAACCTAGGCAGCCCCCCCAGCATCCCCCACCCTCTCCCTATCCTTCAGTTTGAGCATAACAATTCGGTTGACAACCTCATGCTACTTATCTTTACAGTCTAGCCCAAGAACCTTCCCTACTTGCAAAGTAGCAAGAGCCTCCTCTCAAATCTTCCTCCTCCTTCTTGAAGCATTACTTTGTGAAATTGAAGCTGAAATTGCCACTGCAGTAGCTCGAAAAATAGCACCAGTTCTGAGACTTGGACTGGGCAGAACATGTTTTTGTAGCATAAGACTTCGATTATGCTTTACTCTTCTTCTCAATTGAGGACCTTGCTTCTTTCCCTTATTATCAGTCGCACCCCTCCTAGCCGCAATATCCTTATCCTTTCTTTGAGCTAGGATTGGTTTTGGACAAAGAGATGGACCAATTTGATATTGGGCTGCACTTTCACTTAAATTTGAATCTACCCCAATGGGCCCTGCAACTACTGGCCCAGATTGAATTCCACTTAAAATGACTTGGAGATTAATATTGGGCCCAACACATTCAGGCTCACAAATACTTCTTACAAATCCAAGTGAGCAAACACAACCCATCTCATTTTGAAATTCAACTGGTGCCTCATTCCTTGAGCTCACCACCAACTCCAGACCTTCCACATTACCACCTTCATTACGTTGTATACTTCCTGGACCATACACTATTGCATTGACCACCAGACCTGCCAACCCCCCATTAACTCCATCCACTTGCACTTGCTCTCTGTCCACCATGTTCTTTACTGTATTCGCCACCACCACACCATTATCTGCCACATCCGTAAAATCATTTGCCATCTCCTTAAAACTATCAAACCCATCGTCCTCATCTTCCTTGCTACCATTACCATTGATTAACTTCTATTCACAGACAACACTAAGAGAATTTGAGGCAATAAACTCAGAACTCACCTCCCTTCTGCAATTTTTGGACAACTCAAACAGTGGGTAATCTTCACAAACTTGAACAGGAAACTTGCATTCATTGCACTCCAAAAACACTACTGTATTAATAACCTCCAATGTAGATGTAACAATCCTCACCCTACCATACTCAAAGGTGCAAGGATTATTAATATCTTATTTTGCTGCTACTGTTGCTATCATTCCAGTACACTTGTTTTAGTTTGTAGAACTGATTGGATGTATGGATTGGTGTTGTTGTTTGGTTGGTTACTCACCAACTAGGTATGGTGCTAGCAGATGATTGCGTTGGTTCTTCGGTGCCAACCTAGTTGAGATCATTATAGTTTTTCTATTATGTTTTTTGCACCCACTTTCTTTATTGATTGATGTCATTGTACATTTGCTTGATTGTTATCAATAAAGTTTCTTTTTGCTGTTTTAAAAAATATATATATATTCATGTCATTTAGAGGTGATGAATAATGAATATAAGATGCATTTCAAGATTCTATATCATAGATTAAATACGATATCTAGAGATCATGTTTATAGTTTTCATTTCATAGTTTCTTGACTATATTGTTCATTCACTAGATTTTCTTGCTATCTTATTCTATATCTCTTCATTTGTTGTTGAATTTACATCTTTATTCTGATGGGTTATGATCTTATAAATCTGGAGCATGACAGAGGTCCCGCACCTTTGAGGGAATTTAATATCCTTTGAAAGTCACTCTCTAGTGGCCCTCTGATTAGTTATTCTAGTGACTCTTTGATTGGGAACCAAGTGTTATATAGAACTATGTGCTACACAACGATAGGAGCTACATTTAGGGTCTGTACAAGTTCCCTCTTGGGCCCCATACGTGATTGAATATCCCTATAATCAAAAAATAAAGTATTGTATGAAATTAAGTGTTACACTATTATAGGAGCACCTCTAAGGTCTGTAAGAATTACCTCTGGGTAAGGGTGTAAATTTGGCCTAGCTCGGCTCGTGTTGAGCCTCGCGATCTCTCGTCAAAATTCGGTCTGGGCCATGGGTCAGAAAATTAAGCCCAGGCTAAGGCTCAGGGAGTATTCGGGTCTTGGGTGGGCCGGTGAGCCTAGGCCTGGGCTTGGGCTTGGGTGGGCGGGCCAAACCTCAGGCCGGGTCTTGAATGGGCCTTAAGCGGGCAGATGGATCGAGCCATGGGCTGAGCCGACTTCAAAATGATGGCCCAGGCCCAAGGTCTCGGGCTGGACCCAGGCCCAAACAAGCCTAAACGGGTCGGGCCCACCCCGGGCTTCAGGTCGCCCACGAGCAGCGGGCCCTTCTACCTCTAGGGTCTCATACAAGATTCATTGAATTTGTTTAGTCATGGATCCATTGACTCTATGTTTTGTTTGTCACTTCAATGATTTAAGTTCTGTTTTGTTTTGTATTGTGATTATGATTATATATTTCAATATGATATCGTATGTATTTGATTTATGAAACAAATTTTTGGGATGATAAATTAACATAAATAGGTTACCTGTTTTAATTGAAAAACTTAGGATAGATTACAAATACACCACATGAAATATGCTTAAAATAAGAATTTCTCCTGTGGTTTAGAAAATTACAAATACCTCATTGTCAGAATTTTTTATTTAACAGAATTAACTAAAAAAAAAAAAAAATATTCGTAACTACTCTCCTATACAATAATAAAATTACCTGAATTATTAATTGAAATAAATTTATGATATCATTAAAAACTACTAATTAACTTGACAATTTATTCATAAAATAGGCAATTTATTATGAAATTAGAAAATTTAAGGGAAGGGATATAATTTTCAGAATCACATGGGACAATTTGTATTTTAATCAAATCTCAAGTGGTGTGTTTGTAATTTACCCAAAAATGAAAGTTATTATTTAATTAGATTTAGCCTAAATGTTTATCCGTTGTAATTTTATAAGCCTTATACTCTCGGTATAATACCAATATGATTCTAGTTGATTTATTAATTTTTAGGAGATAAAGATTAAAGAAAGAAGTGTACAACTAGCTTTTGACGAGTTTCAAAAATGGGGTTATGAAGTAGACACACAGTACTCTTTTATAATATTCATAAATTAACTTATTCAAGTTTAACTCTTTATTTTTGTAAACATCATCTTGATGGGTTTTCTATTATACATAAAGCGAAATTATGCTATAATTTTGGCATTCTTATTGAAATAATTATTTCCGCTCTTGTTTATTTTAGTTCCGAAATCATTATTAGGTAACCACGGTTACCAAAGCGGTCGCAACGGCTAACCTTTAGATACCAGATGTAGGTCGTAACTATTAAGGGTAGATGAAGGGGTTAGGATGGGCAAGAGAAGGTGTAGGAGAAGCTAAGGAAAGCGGGATGAGTATGGTATAAAAGTGTGTCCGATGGTGGAAGGTTAGGTAATGGAATAATGGCCGCTGGCTAGAAAGCATGGGAAATGGAAACAAAGAAAAGAGATTGAGAGGCAAAAATGTCAAAATATATATATGTATATATATATATATATTTTGTCTAGGTGATGAATAATGAATATAAGATGCATTTCAAGTTTCACTTTTAAGAGTATCTTCAATCCTTTATTAATTTTTTTTTTATCTAATTTGATTCTAAATTTGAATAAAAAGTTTGATATGACAAGAACTATTTCAATCATTTCATGAAATATTCATCAAAATCTTTTTAAAATATTCATTTGTTACTCCAAAATTTTATTTCCATCAAATTTAGTGAAAAAAATCATCTCCAATATTTTATCTTTTTAAATTTTTATCAAATTTAAATTTAGGCTTTATTTATCATAATCTAAAAAAGTCAAAAAGTCACTATCATATTTAAGTCACACCATCTCTTCAAACCCAACCTATACCCAATCCATATTTCATAAAAAGTCAAAAAGTACATTTATTTATATCATCCCAAACCACCCCTTAATTTTAAAATGTCCTTCCATTATTTCACACACACACACACACATATATATATATATATATAATTTTTAATTTAAATATTAATTTTTAATATATTTCGTCTTTTTATATTATTGTAATATCCAATCTTTTTCTATTTCTTTTTCTTGCAAATTTTCTATGACAAATTGTTCTCATCTTAAGTTCTCTATACTTATTTCTTCAGTCATTATGAAATTTAATTCTCCATCGGTATCATTATAATTTTCGTTTTCTATTTCTATTTCTTTTTCAATTAATTCTATTATTCCTTTATTATTTTCTAGAGACAATTTTAAGGCTTCTATTATTCTATTATTTTTCTTATTTTTACATTGATTAGCAAAGTGACCTATTTCTCCATATGGCCAACATTTATAAGTCTTTTTTTTCCCTTCTGGACAATAATTATTTTTTCAAAAAAATATTCTTCTTTTGTTGAAATTATATGATTTTTTTATCAAATTTTCTTTTATATTTTTTTCTTCCTCTTTGTTTATTAAAACTTTTTCTTTTATAAAATGTTTTTTTTTCCTATATTTTTCTTCTTGAAGGCTCACATCTCCATGAATTATATGTTTGTCAGCAATGTAAATATTATTTTGTCATTTTTCTTCTTTGTTTCATTTTCATGCATTCTTACCTTACTCATTCTCTTAGATTTCTAATTTTATGGCCCAAGGTGTCACTTGTGCCATTTTCTAATTCTTTTAACCATTTGTTTAATTATATATTTCTTCTATATTAACATTTATAGTAATTTATGAAAAAAACATAGTTGAATGAATTTTATTTCTTCGTATTTGATAGTAGTAATAGGAGTATTCGCATGTATAATTTTCTATATATTCCTTATTACATATTTCTATATTACTTAATTTTCTAACCCGTTTTCTTTCACTTTTATCCTCATCCCACTCTTTTTCTTCGGATTCATTTTTAATATACTTTACAAATAGGTTTAACATATCTTCTAGGATAGTTTCTGCTGTTAATTTTTTTTTTTTTTGGGTCATTTTCTCTCAGATTGTCATACCAGCTTACTACTATACCCGTAAAGTTATGTTCAATATAACTTTGTGCGATCTAGATGCTGCTATGAATATTAAAGACATGGTGCATACCTCTCTTCCTGTCACGACCCAAACCCGGCCCTATGGGTTTAGCACCGTAACCGGCCAGTAATCCGAGATTACCGAAGGCCTGCAGAACAGTGGTACAGTAAAACAGAGTACAGGGCCTGGCGGAAGCCAATACAGTAAATAAATAATGTCCATTGAGCTGTGACAGTCTGTATGCAAAAAGACTTTTCATGCATTGACATATACAAACAGTACAGTCTATACAAAATTTCCAGTCACACAGTACAGGGACCTACTCCCTTGATAACAGTACAGTTAGTAACTGACAGTCTATACAGTGATCCAAACAGCATGGAGACAGACGGGGGAAAACAAACAAAACACCCCAAAGCCATAGCATGGCGACTCGGAACCTCGCAGTGAGGCACAAAGGCTGGCTTGACAAAACTGGAGTCTAACCCACGCTCCTAGCTCCGATCTGGTGGCTGAGCACCTACATATATATATATAAACAGTGAGCTAAAGCCCAGTGAATAACATAATGCGTAAAGAGGTTAAGAATGAAATGTCCTTACAGTAATAAAAGCAGTTCATTAAACAATACTTCAATCTTTCAGTCAGAACAGTTATTCAGTCATATGTGGTACATCCATTAGCATAGCAGTAAACAGTAGGTCTTAAAGACCGAGCAGTAATGATGGCCATCAGTCAGTAACAGTAGTGGTTCCAACGAGGGAACCGACAGAGAATTCTGTCGCAGTAACAGTAAACAGTAGGTGCTAAGGATGCCACAATACAGTTCAGAATATAGGACATACATTCATTCAGTTAACAGAAATCAGTTCAGAAAACAGTACATTTCAGTTGTTCAGAAGATAATCATTTGTGAACATATCTTTACACAATCGTTACTCACAGAGTTTGGGCTACGGTATGCTAGAGCGTGTCTCCCCAGTCGCCAACCCTACACAGTTCACAGGTTGAACACACACTAAGCTACACAGTTGGGAAAAATAATAACTAAATCCCTAATTTGCCTTGGTGTGTTCTATATCTATATCCTCATTAAGATGTCTTAAACTAGGCCTAAGAATGCCTAGAATGGGATGAGGATGCAAAAAAAATACACTTAGAAAACATTTTGCAAAGTTTGCTGAAAATAGGAGCCTCGCTCGAGCGAGACTTTCTTCACTCGAGCGGAAGTCCAAAACCAAAGGCTTCGCTCGAGCGAGTAATCCTTCGCTCGAGCGGTCTGTCGAAACAGTAAAAATACTGGATGCTGTGATTTTGCGTGCGATGGTCGCTCGATGGTCGCTCGAGCGGAGCCCTGGACAAAGGTGCTCGCTCGAGTGGAGAATCCTTCGCTCGAGCGAGGAAGCCAAATCTGGAATTTCCAGATTTGCCTCCCAAGCTCAAACCAAGCATTCTACCACTCCAAACTCGACCTCTTGGGCCCAAATTCTTGAAAACATAGCTAAATTCAATGTATAACAAGTTTCAAAGCTCAATTTATGAATTCAAGCCCCAAAGGTGAGTCAATTAAAACCATAATCAAACCCATTTTCCAAGAATAATCCTCAAACATGACATGCATGATCTTAAATCATTTTCAAAGCTTTAATACTGTTTCAAAAGAGCTTAAACCTTCAAAAACAAGATGAACTCATGGGGTACCACAAAATTATAAACATGCATGCACCATTATACTATGAATTCAACTCAAAACTCATTAATTCAAACATGCATGCATGAAATGAGCTTCAATTCACCACTAATGACCCAAATCATGACTTAGCTCTACAATCTAACATGGACCATGCAACAATCAACTCAAAACATGAACAAGAAGACAATGGAGCTACCTTTAGTCTTGTAGCTCAAGAAGGGAGCTCAAATATCCAATCTCCTCAACAATTTCTTCAATTTTCAAACAATTCTACAAGTGAACTCAAGGCTCCAATTCCACTCTCTCACTTCCTCTCTCTCTAGTTCGGTGGTGTGCACAAAATATAGCTGAAGAAATGTTTTGAGAAAGCATACACAAGGCTCCAAATATGAGTAAACAAAGGCCCCACTAGATGGCAAAAGTGTAATTACGTCAAACTCTTTAATTAGCTTATTTTAATCTAATTGAATCATACCTAATCAGTTTTCAGGTAAATACACCATAAAATCACATTAATTACGAGGGTCATGGAACATCAATCGGTTTCTAATTCGGCCGCCGATAAGGCCTTCAATTAGCAGTTTAAACATATAAGCATGAACAGATAATCATGCGGTCAAACAAATAGAATGCAATTTAACTAACCTATACTCAATCAATTCGGTTTCCAATTTCAGTCAGTCAGTTCAATACTTTAATCAGTTCAATTATCAGTCATAATCAATTCAGTTTAACGGTAATCGATGGTTATCGGTAATCAATCAGTCATAAGTCGGTGAACAGTATGAGGGTTGTTACAATTTGGTTGCTCAAAACCATTATCGGGTGAATGGAAAATTGAAGCCAAAGTATGCTCCATGGAAATGAAGTTTTGGTGGAAAATCCTTAAGGGCTTGAATAAGGCTTGTCCCACATTGATTTGGTGGGAAGTTTTGAATGAGTTTATAAGGCATGGGTTTGGTACTTGGGGTGTGCTCCAAGAGGTACCCAAGTGTTTTAGAGAGGGAGGTTACGGGCAAAATAGGCTAAACTCATTGGACCCAAAAATCACTACACGCGAGCGCGGCCGTCGCCTGTCCAGTCGGGCGGGCTGGACTAGGCTGGGCTTGAGTGCGGGTGCGTGGTATGAGGTTAGGTTGGGCTTGTCCGGCCCAATACCTATCTTTTTGAATAAAAAATATTTGAATTTAATTTTATTTTTTGTAAAATAAAATCCAGAATTCAAATTAAATCGGAAATAATCTGGTTCGGTTTTACTGTACACCCAAACAGGATCCTTCCCGTTTTTATCTGTTTGAATTATGAACCCAACAGATTCAAATCTGTTTAAATTCAAAACCAATAGGTTTCATACCTGTTCAAACAGGTTTGCACCTGTTTAATTTAAAACCTGCAGCCACCAATCCATCTATAAATAGGACAGCCTCATTTGATGTTTTACATTCAGAAAATTCATAAATTTCGTCCTTAAGAGCTCTGCAAATTTATTCTTCATTTTGTTACATTATTTTCTTATAAAAAAGAGTGTAAACACTTAGTGTGTTCGTAAGGCAAACAATTTGTAGTGCTGCTATTGTTTGTAGTAGATCATTTCATCCTGGGAGATAGACGTCCAAATTCTAAAAGCACCGTGGAGAGGATGAATCTGTCTTAAGGACACAGTGTCAAACACTGGACTTGATCAGATTATTATTCAAGAATTAATCAAGTAAGTTATTTAATTTATTTTCGGTGTTTTTATTATTTATTTAAATCAGATTTTAATTTTATTTTTGTAACAAAACAAAATCTATTTTTATTTATTTATTTTTATTTCTAGTTTAATTTTTGTAATCAAACAAATTCTCTCATTTTTTTTTATTTATTTTTATTGTAATTATTATTTAGTTAATCTATTTAAATATAATAAAAATTGTACACTAAAATGTGCTTTTTCCAAATATGAAATAGGAATGATGATTGAAATGGGGACAGAAAACAGAACAATCCCCTGTGAAAAGAAAACGACGAAACAAGCGGATTGGCAGGAAACAGGAGGCCTAGTTAGTTTAGTTTACCCCTAGATTGTTGCACTAATAGTAGCTCTCCCGAGAGACAATTTATTTGGTGATTCTAGAATAAAATAGATAATTAATTTTTATAATTTAAATTTAAATTTAATTTGATCTAAATAATTATTACTATTAATAATTTTTTATATATAAAAAATATGCTTATGAACGATATGCATTAGATTTTTAGAAGTAAAATTATAAATTTACTTAACTCATTCGCTCTGTTTGTTTTGGGTGTAAATGATGGAATGAGATTAGAATGGAAGTGGGACTATTTAGAGGTTGTTTTGAATGATCTAAATAAGTGTACTTTTTGACTTTTTATGAAATATGAATTGAGTATGTGTTGGGTTTAAAGTAATGTGATAGAGAAGTGATGTGAGTTAAATAAGATGATGTGACTTAAATAGGATAGTGACTTTTTGACTTTTTAACTTTTTTTAGTTTATAGTGACTTTTTGACCTTTTAACTTTTTTAGTTTATGCCAAACAAGGCCTTAGTATTGTACTTGTTTGAAGAGTTGAGAAAGAGATTAGAATGGAGGAGGAGATCTCGTTTAGGAACAGACTTTTTTAATAACTTTTTAGTTTTTTGACTAAAATATGATGTAAAAAAAATTAGTATGTTTGGGATGAATTTTTAGTTTTTTACGAAAAGATGTGCAAAAAGTAGAGAGAAAAATGAATCTTTGATTTTTTAGTATGAGTTGTTGGTTTTTTAGTTTTTTTAGTAACTTTTTGATTTTTTGGCTAAAATAGTCACTTGCCAAACGAGGTCTAAGATGGAGGTTGGAAAGGGGGATTGAGATGGAGGAAATGGAGGTGGTATTAGAAAAATAGTGAGGGGATTAGAAATTTTATTATTATTTTTATTTTTTATATATTGGGAATTTTTTTTTTGACTATAATGTTTATTTTTTTATTTGTTTTATTATTTTATATAAAAATAATTTAATAATTCCTCACTATTAATCCCCTCACTATCAATCTCCTCACTATCAATTCTATCTCCGAAAACAAACGGGACTATTGAGTTAACTAGTTAACCTCAACTAATTCAGTTATTTATTTATGTAAAAAAACTCTAACAGTTTCATTAATTAAATGCTTGATATAAAGTTTTAAAATAAGAATTAAATTAAATTAATTAAAAGTAAAAAATCAAAATGATACAAAAGACAAAATATAAAAATGACTAGTGTATTTGACTATGATTATATGCAGTGGGAAAGAAATATCAATGCAGTTTAATTAAAAAAAATACAAATCAATGATAATTTTATGAATATTAATAATAATTTAAAAAGAAATTCATAAATTGTTATAATTTCCAGAAATATCATTGAACAGTAATTTATCTCTAAATTTTCAGTGATATTATAAAAAAGGTGAAACAATAAAGAATTATTTACAAAAAATGTGAAAGTGCAACTTCTTCCATTTTTTTTTTTTTGGTGCAAATTACCCATTATGTATTATATAACACTGCTTTGAAAATTTTCTTATCATAAAAATTTGTCTAATTCATTTTTTGAGTAAATTACACACACTTTTCTGCAATTTTGAAGAAAATATAATAATCTTATACTTTAATATAATTACATTAATGTTATATTTTAAATAGCTAAAATAATTAAATTTAATGGTATAGTGGATAAAAATACTAACAAAGACAAACATTCATTTTAGTAAAAAAATAAAAATATCATTGTTTAATTTTATATGACTAACAAATTATTGATAAAAAAGTAAAAATATTTTTTTTAAATTTATTCAGTAATTATTTATTATTTTTTTTAAATTCAACATAAAGTATTATATTTTTATTATTTTAAAGTAAATTATAATTAAGGGGAGGGGACACCAGATGGGAGAAACCGATGCGATGGGAAATATAGGAATTGTTTTGAAAAATTGATTAAATTATTTTTTAAAAAAATAAATAAAAATTAAAAAGATTTTCAAAAATAATTAAAAATCAAAAGAATATCTTCCTAAAAATAGTCAAGAAAGAGAGTTGACGCCCACAAAGCGACAGCATGGGGTCATCCCAAACGTCCCATAAATCATCACCAGCCCACACTACCACCACCACACCTACTTTCCTTTTCCTGTTACCCATAATAGAAGGAAAATGCTAAGAGGTCCCAAATTTTTCTACCAAATAAATGACCAAAATGTCTCATATGGGTGTGTGCCCACAAAATTGGCCGCCCACACCCAGTGAGACATTTGTCATTTGTTTGGTAGAAATTTAGTATCCCAGCTACTCTAATAGAATAACCATTCTATACTGGCCATACCATCTACAAACAACACAATGCCCTCTTCTCTCTTCTTCTTCTTCTTCTTCTTCTTCTTCACTTGTTGTAGTAAGTTTGCCAAGTTGTGTGATGGAGTTAAAATATGGGTTTATTGGGTACTGCTGGTGGGGGTGGAGAGGAGGGGAGGTCTTGGGGTTCGACAAATTGGGCTGGTCTATGTGACCGGTGTCCACGAGATACAACCTCGTTTGACTTTGAAGATCTTTCCTTCCTACCCACACCCAGATTGAGTCTGAGCTCCAGTTAGGGTCTTGCTGACCTTGGTGGTGGTGGTGTGGTGGTTTGAAGTCTAAATCATCATCTGACCCAACCCAAACCCCTGATGGGGTCAATATGCCAGATCTTGAGCTTGCTCAGATTCCCTTCATGATGCCTTCAAACCCTTCTTCTTCTTTCTTCTAATTTCCCCCTTCCCCCCTTTCTTTTATTTCATCATCATCTCTCTTCTGTTCCATGACTAAAGGCTAATTTCTCCCGCCGACACGAGAAAGTGCTGATTCGTTGCACCATCACCTGCCTATGGTGTGTAGTAAACACCACTCCTCCCCCCCCCCCCCCCAATCTCTCACCAACTTTTATTTTTTTATTTTTTTGGGTTTTCGCTTTGTTTGTATTTATGGTCATTCATATCCTAATCTGAATAACTGTTTGTGTGTTTTAATGTTTTCATTCGATTCTTACTTCAAATTTTTATGGGTTTATATTTCCATCATTTGTTCTCTCTTTTTTTATTGTGTTTGGGCCAACCCTGTCTTGTCTTTCTTTCCCCTTTTATTATCTTTTGTTATTAGTTTTTATACAGAGCATCTGATTCCAGAATAAATAAATAAAAGTTTTCTTTTTTGAGGGGTTGTTTTTCTTTAATCTCTGTTCGACTGGTAATCTTGTTGTGTTGGTTTTACCCACGTGACGCAAATAAAACCACATATGGCTGAACAGAGATTTACAACAAAATTTTTTATGGTGAGGAAGCAAATTATTAAGAGAAAATGATGATTATTGTTTCTTATTTAGAGTATTTGTGTTATCTTCAATGATTTGGATTTGGATAACAGACTTGTCTGATTAGGAAAATGTTCCAGACCCCGCCATATGAATGCAGAGAGTACAACCCGAAAGGCAATTGCTTCAAGGAAAGAACTCATGTTCTTTTTCACTTTCTTGAGGTTTTACATGTCTATGAATCTGGCTAGAGAGGCATTATAACTGATGAGTTTTATATGTCGTTCAAAGGCTGGTTATGTCCCATTCATGAAAGAGAGTGTTGTCATTTGGTTTCACAAACATTAACTCGGCACTTTAAGGCTTCATATCGTCATTGATGTCATCTCTTCATATTGTCATAGCTTCATGTCACAGTTATGCTTGAATTTTGAGGTAAGTGAAGGTACATGGTTTGTGCCGCAGCAGTGCCTTGCTCAAACAACAGAGTGTTAGAGAATGTCATCAATCCCCCAACCCACAAATGATGCAGTAGCGGCAGTTCTGATATTAAAATCAACATTAATTATTCTGTCTATTGAGATAAGAAACTAATAGTTGTACAGCCTGTGACTGAAAAAATATTATAAATATATATGCATAGTATGCTTCTGTGTTTTTCCTTATATTGTATAGCTAGACAGCTTGCCAAATTCTAAATCGAGATATCAGGACCATTTGATACTCAATTTGATGTCTAATGGCACACAGCCTGATCGCAATGATCTTTGTGCATTTCTTGGTGAGTGACTGAATGAGCTGCATTTATTTAAATTCTTGTATCTATAATCCTTTCCTTTTAAACTGTATTGTGGACAGGTATGCTAGTGTTTAGTATGAAATATTTCCGTTTGAGGTGATTGGTTGCAGCTACTAATTACTGAATTCTTATCTGAATGGGAATTTTTTTCCCGCATTTAATTATTGGATCTCTGACGCCGTCAGTGTGGGATGCCTCCTTTAAGGTCCATAGATAAACAGCATGGTGAACCAAAACAAATTCACCGCGCACGAAGAATTCAGTCCACAGAGAGAAAACTAAAAGCAAGATGGTGTGGTAGATATGACAAACAGCGGCATATGAGAACAAGGAACAATGTTAAGGAGAAAAGGCAGCTGAAGACTTCAACTGGTTGTGAAGTGAATATGGAATGGAATTCAATTGAAGAAGGGTGGATTTTGAGTGCTCCTAACTGCTATGAAACTATAGCACAAACATTGGAGATATGTTCTGGTACCCACCAGTGTGAGAGTGACGTTGTTCTTCCTTTCTATTGACATGAATATTCTCTTCTAATGTTTTTTTCCTTCTGCCGTACATTGTTCATTGAATCCAAATCACCTCCAGTCTACTTCCCTCCTCACAAGCCCATGAGAAACAAATAAACAATAATAATGAAAGACTAACGAGCTATGATCGAGGGATTAGGGCATCGAGAATCACTCGGCGTAACTGTATGGGCTCCTAGCCGTTGGTTTATTCAAAGTTAAATATTCGGGCAGAAGCTGTATGGAGTCTAGATACGATTAATAGAAGGATACTGCTAGTCTCATCGGGGTCACACCAATCGGCAAATGTGCTCATTAGCATGGCCACTAGCTTTTTTACGTTATAGGCAGTTATTAGGTAGTTCGAGGGAGTGTCTA
>NW_021024832.1:3041590-3162432 GCF_004153795.1 Camellia sinensis | reverse complement strand
TTCAGGTAATTATACCATAAAATCACATTAATTCTGAGGATCATGGAACATCAATCGGTTTCTAATTCGGCCGCGGATATGGCCTTCAATTAGCAGTTTAAACATATGAACATGACAGATAATCATACAGTCAAACAGATAGAATGCAATTTAACTAACATATACTCAATCAATTCGGTTTCCAATTTCAGTCAGTCAGTTCAGTACTTTAATCAGTTCAATTATCAGTCATAATCAATTCAGTTTAACGGTAATCGATGGTTATCGGTAATCAATCAGTCATAAGTCGGTAAACAGTATGAGGGTTGTTACACTTCCATTGTTTTATTACCTCTTTTGTATTTGTAGCATAATCAATGTCTAATACATATCTTGTGTTATTTATTGGTTTTACTGGTACCTCTCTCAAAAATACTTCCATTCTAGGAGTAAAATCTGCATAATTGGATATTCCCCTAACAAAAGATCCTCTATTTAGATAGCAAAAGTATCCCGATCTTCTTAACAAAAGTGTCACGTTCTTCTTCTATAATCATAATCTCTAGTATCATTTTGCAATTATTGTCTAGTAAAATTTCTAAAATTCAGGTGATTTGGATTGGGTGGGGCAAATAAACTACTCCTTTCTTATTTTACCATTATCATTTTAGTATTATTCACGCTATTTGTTTCTTTGAAATCATCTAAGATATTCCCTTTGTTTTTCTACGTCACTATTTCCTATTATTTGTTCTAAATCTTCAAGGGGAGTGTGTTTCATTTCTCCCAAACTTATTAATTCTAATTGTTTATATATATCTTCTTCTAGTTCTATTCTATTATTATTTATTTTTTCCATTATTTCTTCATCGACCATGTCTAATTGTTCAACTATTTCTAATATTATTTTGTATTTTATTTCATTATCATTTTTCTTTTTAACTATTTCTTCTAACTGTTTTAGATTATAGTCACTTAACTTCATTATGTTTTTGGTCTTCAGGTGAAACTAATTCAAACGGTTCTTGTATATTATTTCCTTTATATAGGCATGGATATAGATCTATTTCTTTTTGTTTTTCTTCAAATAGAGGTGTAGGCGGGAGGCCAGACAAACATCTTACACGAGAAATTCAATATAAATAACATATGAGAAATCGGTGAAAGGTTTCTCACTTTTAAGAAGTCTTGCTAAAGAAAGTCGTCATATAGCTTTCCATGAATGAAGTACTAAAGCAAGTAAATAGGCATTTGTAGGTAAATAATCATCAATACAATAGATGCATCGGTCGAGTTGTCTTGTAATGGTCTCTAGGGTCTTCGGTCGAATTGGTCTTCTTTCCTATAGTAGTGTTGGCTACATATTTTGTACAAGCCAATTACAATTCGACGCGTGGCAAAGTAAGGGTAGTACTGGAAGACTATTCAAATCTTCGATCTTGATCGTACACGTGTCAGTTAATATTGGTTGTTACGAGATCTGAGTAGCAGTGGATCAACAGAGAGATACAAAGTAATGTGGCATCATCGGTTACTCACATTTGAATTCAAATTCAGGAGGGAAGCCTAACTGCAAGTGATGGCGTAATGGAGCTAATCTTAAAGCAACATGATCAGCGATCATGGAGGAGCAGTTCGACGGTTGGAAATACAGTTCGATGATCATCCTTAAGTAGTATAAATAGCAAAGAAGGCTCCAGAAAAGCGCCTCAGACTCAGATTCAAAAAACCAGTCTTATTCTACTTTACTTAGTTTTACATGTCATGTTCTTTACATTCCAGTACTTTAAATTCTGCACTGCATTTCATTCATAGGAGTAGTTTCAAGTAGATTATCGCTGTAAACCTCTACGAGGCTAAGTTTGAATCATTGTAAGTTTTTCATTCTAATGAAATGCTTCAGTTGTTCTTTATTTGATTGGTATTTTGTTTAATTCTCCTAAAATCAAGCCACCGGTAAAAGTCCTCTTCATTGAGACTGAGAGAACTAAAACACAATCGTCTGATAATTGGTTGGCAATTAAATTTCTGTAAGGACTGATTGATCCTTGCTGGCACGCTTGCAATTGCAATAATAACCTTCGAAAGCCAAAACGCCAACATATATTTTTGACACGCCCGGTGGGACTAAATTGAAATGGCTAGACGTAGGAGACAAAGAGAAAATGAACGCTTGGAAGAAGGCGTTGAAGGAGAGGTAGAGATACCTAATCCAGAGGATAATGTGATAACACATCCTGTGGAAACTCCTATTTTATCAGAACCTATGGTCGAACAGACCAGTACTTCAGAACAAATACCATATGTTCGTAATATTGGACGAGGCCAAGGAATTGGACCATCCACTGTCCCATCTACTCAGCCAATGAATCCATGGGGTGGCTTAATAGATGCAATGGGACAGCAATTAATGAACACAATGGAAAGGTGGGCAACATCCTTTTTGGATCGAATGAATAACCACAAACTAACAAACGTAAGACACATGGAGGAAATTTCGAATATCCCTCAGCAAAGATTGGCTAGAGATAAACAGCCTATGCAAGTTAATGGACATTCTAATGGTTAAACCAGTAATCAGAACTATGAAAGACCATCACCTCAGTCTTGGTACGAACCTGTTCCGAGACCTGTAGTAGGTCATAATGTCTCAGTACTTAATAGTGAAGCCATGCAATTTGGTGGAACTGGCCCAGTACAAGAAAATGGCGTAAGAATGGTTCCAAACCCCATGTTCGAAGCCATACCTGGCACAAGGGGGTTCACTAATCCCTTATTCGAATTTATACCCGGGGGGTTGGAAGGTTTTCCTACAAATGGAAGAGACACAACACCAGTTTCAGCACCTTTCGCAGGTCCTTTCGTAGGACAAACTCAAAGGGGTTACCCACACCCCCAACAGCAACCTGCACCACAGGGACAACCAGTTCCAAACATGCCACCTTATGGACCAAGAGGACCACAAACACAAGTTTGTCCACCAAATCCTGTGTTTGTTTCTCCAGCAGTGGTTCAGTAGGCACAAAATATGGACCCTAGGGACCAAATTGCTGACATCGTTAGGGAGATGTATGGACCAATGGCTCAGGGGGTCCAGACTCTTGTATACAGAAAACCATACCCTGAATGGGTAGATAGGGTACATGAATACCCAAGAGGTTTCAGGATATCAGATTTTGCCCTTTTTTACGGGAATGGAAACCAGTCAACAGTAGAGCATATCGCTAGGTTTGCTGCTCAATGCGGTGAATTCACTAATAATGACTATATGAAGCTAAGACTGTTCCCAAACTCTCTAACTGGTGGAGCATTTGTATGGTACATTAACCTTACACCGGCTCAATCCAAACTTGGCAACAAATGGAAGAGGCATTTTATGCCCAATTCTTCCAATCGGAGCCAGAGGTTTCCATGGCAGACCTGGTAAGGTTGAGTCAACAGCCTGAATAGAAGGCTATTCAGTTTATTGCCAGATTTAAAAGGGCTTGAAATAAATGTAGAGTCATTTTGTCAGAGCCAGAATTCGTAAGATTGGCTCAAAATGGCTTAGAGTTTAGGCTTCGAAAAAAGTTTGACTCAACAGAGTTCAGGGACTTAGTGGAACTGACTTACAAAGTATCTAGGTATGAAGCATTACTAGAAAAGGAGCAAGATCAAAATAATGCATCATACAAGACATACTACAAAGATCCTAACTATGAGATTGGTGCAGCAGAGATTGTGGGGAAAGAACCTGTGATCTGTGAAGCATTAATTCATAAGGATACAACAATTGACCAGCAGTTTAAAAAGAAAGACCTTCACAGGAAATACTTTTTTGATTTAACTAAGGTAGATGACATCTTTGATCATTTGCTTGTGGCCAACTTCCTTAAGTTACCAAAAGGGGTTAAAATTCCATCTCAATATGAACTTAAAAGGAAAGTATATTGTAAATGGCATAATTCTTGGTCTCGCTCAACTAAAAACTGTGTTGTTTTTCAAGACAGGATCCAAGAACAAATTCGGAAAGGAAGTTTGAAATTCCCAGCCAAAGCTGAAAAGGCCATGGGGGTCGACAGTAATCCATTTCTAGAAATTGGAGAGGTGGCAACCAATGTCATTATGCCGGATTTTCAGAACCTATCTTTGAAAGAATTGGAAGAAGCCAATGTGCAGATGCATGTGGCCAACCAGACAGCTATCAAGAAAGACACTGGAAATCTACCAGCTATTGGACAAGGTTTCTCACACCAGAGGGAAGACTCTGAGGAAGAAGCACTGGATGACGATTCCTTAGAAGCAGCTGTAATGCAGAGGATGTGTCCTAGGTGCAGACTAAGCTACAAATGGTTGAAAGGACTCCCGATTGATGGGAAGCAATACTACAAGGATGCGCAGAGACGTCCTAAACCAACCAATGCTTACAATAAAAGGCCATATCCATCTGGTGTCAGGCAACAGCCATTAAGGGTTGAACCAACAGTTGGTAGGATGCATTCCAAAGCCAAGAGGCCTTTACATGAATCTAGACCAGCTAATTATTACAGAATGGAGAGCAGTCATTCTAAGAGGAGATTGGGGAGAAGTTCAGTTTATGGGATCAAAGCCAGAGATTGGTCTCCTAGACCAGCCTCACGCAAGACAGAAAGTGGACACTTTCATCGAAGGCTGGAGTTAGGCCTAAAGCATGAAGTCAGGACCAAGCAGTGGCCTTCGCAGCTAGCTTCGAGGAAGGCTTCGAAGGAAGAAGAAAGTAGTTCAATGGCAGGGTCAGTAGGTTCGTGGGTACCAGGGGTCCCAGACTGGTTTGTAATGCAGAACAAACTTAGGGAGGTGTCTACCCAGTGAGAGGTTGTTGAAAACCAAGGGAGGATGGTCAAACCTCCTTTGGTGGCTCCAAACAATTGGGTCTTACTTAAGCACTCAAAAACAAAGGAACCAGATATAGTCCCTATGATTTCTAGATCACAAAGGAGAAAAATTCAGCGTAGGTACACTCAGTACCAGCGAGACTTGAAAGAGAATGGAGAGAGTTCTTCATTGGTACAGACAGAAAGAAAGAAGAATCCAAAGTCAGACCATACTCCAAAACCAACTCTACAAGGCAAAATGGGTTGCAGCAGAGAACAGTTGGCCAAAGTTCATTCTGAACTAAAAGCTAGAGAAAAGTCCAGTTTAGCGGGATTAGAGAAGGCATTGATGGAAAGTGACAGCGAGGCAAAGACGGAAGTTGGCTTAGGCCAAAAGAAAGAAATGGTTAAGGAAGAAATGTTCAAAGCCTTCATGGCTGACCAAACATTTCTAGTTAAAAAACCAATCGTGAGAGACCATTCAAAGGATGAAGTACCAGAGAGTAGCATGGAGGATGCTTCCGGAGTGACTGAACAAGGTGGCCAAAAAGAGAAGTAGACACAGCCAGCCATCCAATTTGGCTCAGTGTCAGTGAACATGGTACACATACTACCGCATGAATTCCAAGCTGGAGATAAGAATCAAGAGGGGCAAGAAATTGACCCAATTCCAATCTCTAGTGAAGACTCACAAGTGAGTATGGTACAAGATAATTCCGGAATGGTTACCCCAATGGAAACTGAATATGAGAGTGAAGAAGTGGTAAGTATTAACCTCTCGTATCCTTTTGAATATCCCTCGAATTCTATGACACAGCATGTTAAGCCTTTGTATATTAAGGCCTTCTTCGATAGGATACAGTTGAACCGAGTCTTAGTGGATAATGGGGTAGCGGTGAACTTACTACCGAAATCTTCCTTGAAGAAATTAGGGAAAAGGAATCCCAGGTTAATCCCAACCAGTACAACCATCGCTGGTTTTACTGGGGACAAACAGATAGCCCAGGGAATTCTACCCATCAACCTGAGTGTGGGAACCACGGACTGCATGACGGCGTTCTTCGTCATCGACAGTAATGCTAAGTACAATGCTTTACTTGGTAGAGATTGGATCCACACTAACAAATGTGTGCCTTCCTTTTTGCATTAGAAAATAATGATGGCCCTAGGCAATGGAGAGACAGAGGAAATTGATGCAGATCCTTAACCTTTCATAGCCTGCGTAGACTTCGCAGAAGCTAAGTTGTATATTGAGGGAGTGACACCACTCAGTATACTGAGGAAATCTGATGGCTCAACCGAAGTAATGGCTAATGAGGAAGTGACACACATGAAGCACTTAGTCCAGGCGAGTGCTGATGAAGAGGTGGTCGTTAAAGATGACAATGATGCCTGGTTGTAGGCAGCAAAATGATGCACCAGAAGCCAAGCCTTTGGCTTTAATTAAGTTTTCAATATTGAATATAAAGTCAATAGTCCAGAAAGTGCAGGAGCAAGAGAAAGAAGCCATGATAATTGGTTACAAGCAGGAGCAACAACAAGCCAGAGTTTTGGCCCTTGATAAATACTGTGCATTCGACATAGAAACAAAAGTCCAAGAAATATAGAAAGAAAAAGCCTTGTGGACAGACTTCGTCTATGAGGAGGAGGGTAAAGAGGTTGAAACAACGAACCTGGGAACAGAACACAGCAAGGAGATCGCTTCGAAGCCAGAAGGAATCAAAGAAGGAGCTCCAGTAAGTTCTCAGGTACAAGACCCCTTAGAAGAAATAAATTTAGGGGAAGATTCTGTACAACAACCCATTTATGTAAGTGCTTGGTTGAATACTCTTGACATGAACCAGTTGTTGGTTATTCTGAGGGGATATAAAGATTGTTTCGCATGGTCTTATAATGAACTACCATGATTGGATAGGTCATTAGTGGAACATAGGCTCCCTATGAAGCCTAACTTCAAGCCATACAAGCAAAAACCAAGAAGAATGGGTCCAGAAGTGATTCAAAAAGTTAATAAAGAAATTCTTAGACTACTCAAGGCAGGCTTTATTAGGACAACCAGGTATGTTGAATGGCTATCTAATATTGTGCCTGTAGTTAAGAAGAATGGTAAAATGAGGGTATGCATTGATTTTAGAAACTTAAATCTAGCAACTCCAAAAGATGAGTATCATATGCCTATAGTAGATTTGCTGGTAGACAGCTCAGCAGGGCATCAAATTTTATCAATGATGGATGGGCACTCTGGTTATAACCAAATCTGCATTGCGGAGGAGGATGTTCACAAAACAGCATTCAGATGTCTTGGAAATATTGGCACCTTCGAATGGGTTTAAATGCCATTCGATCTGAAGAATGCTAGGGCTACATATCAGAGGGCCATGAACACTATCTTTCACGACCTCATTGGAAGATATTTAGAGTTTTATATTGATGATATTGTAGTTAAGTCCCAATCCATGGAAGAGCATCTGTTTCACTTAGAAGCAGCTTTCGAAAGAATGAAAAAGTTCAAGTTGAAACTTAATCCTCTTAAGTGTGCTTTTGGCATATCATCTGGAAATTTCTTGGGCTATGTAGTACACAAGAAAGGAATACAGATTAACCAGAACAAAGCCAAAGCCATCATTGAAGCCAGACCCCCATCAAGTAAGAAGGAATTACAAAACTTCTTTGGACAGGTTAATTTTCTTCGAAGATTCATTTCTAACACTGCAGGAAAAACTAAAGTATTTTCTTCCTTGTTAAGGTTAAGAGATGAAGAGGAATTTGTATGGACAACAGAGCATCAAATAGCTTTCGAAGGAATTAAAGCCTACTTGGCCAACCCTCCAATGCTGATGCCACCAAAGGGCGATAAGCCTTTGAAGTTGTATATAGTTGCAGTAGAAGATTCATTAGGAGCTTTCTTAGTCCAAGACAATGAAGAAGGCAAGGAGCAAGCTGCTTATTACCTTAGTAGGTTTTTAAATTCTTGTGAATGTAAATATTCAGCTGTAGAAAAGCTTTGCCTTGCATTGTATTTTGCTGCAATGAAATTAAGATATTATCTTTTGCCTACAACTGTCTTGGTAATTGCAACCACAGATTTGGTTAAGTATATGTTATCTAGACCTATGTTGAGGGGAAGAATTGGCAAATGGGTATTAGCCTTGTCAGAATTTCATTTAAAATATATTCTCCAAAAGGCAGTGAAAGGACAAGTTTTAGCCAATTTTTTGGCAGACCATCCATCTCAAACAGAGAGCCAAGAGGTAATGGAACTCGGTATGGCTAGTGTTGAGCCGTGGCAAATGTGGTTCGATGGATCGAAAGCTAATGGCCTAACTGGAATTGGTATAGTGATTAAGTCACCACAAGGAATATAAACTGTCACGCCCCAAACCCGCCCCTAAAGTTTGGGCATGACCATGTCAGAAATAGACATAATAATCGACATATGTAACATATGGGGCCTGAACGGAAGCACCTGATAACACAAAAATATATTCCATTGAGCTACTACTATTATGCCAGGATCACAAACATCACATTAGGTAAATAATATACAGAGAACACACACCCGAGCTTCAGTCACATACACGCACATACTTGGAACCAACCCCACAATTGGGCGTATAATAAAAACATTAATGAAGAACGGGTTATATACATTCAACCATAGATAGACAACCGAAGCAACAACCAAAACATAGAAAAACTTTACAAAATGCACGGGCTTCATCTATGTGCCCGGACACCCAGAGGTTGACAAGACAGAGACAAGGCTTAAGGGTTAGGACTGGCCTTCCGGTTGATTACCTACAGAAACAGACAAAACACAGAGTGAGCGAAACTCAGTGAATAATAGTATATAAATAATGTAATGGTTAATTTGAATAATAAAGCATAACTGTAAAGATATATGATTAACTTCGTTCTGCAATTATTTTCAGAACAACCATGGGTTCAGTTTGCTTAACAGAGTAGCTTTAAGCTCAGTAAGGTACAGAACGGCCACAGGCCTAACAGATACAGAACGGCCATAGGCCCAGAAATATCAGAACGGCCATTGGCCCAGAAATAACAGAACGGCCATCGGCCCAGAAATAACAGAACGGCTTTAAGCACAAAAATAACAAAACGACTTTAAGCCCAGAAATAACAGAATGGCCATCGGCCCAGAAATAACAGAACGGCTTTAAGCCCAGAAATAACAGAACGGCTTTAAGCCCAGAAATAACAGAACGACTTTAAGCCCAGTTCATATATGTATGGACTCAAGAGGTGGTTCGCACGGATTCTAGAGGTGGCTCCCACCAAAGTGTAGCAGTTAGTTCCGTACAGCACTTTGTTCCATACCAGAAATCAATAAGTCTCATCATGTCATAATATAAACAAAATGAACATCATAACGGAATAACCACAGATATCATCAGAACAGACTAGTCTTATAGTCATACAGAGGCACACGGTTTCTTTTTATCATCCGAATGAGTTAGCATAATTAAGTTACATTTAACAAAGAGCTAACAACAACCATTAACAGATTGGGCGATTCCAAAGGTACATAAATACTGTAGTTTCATAATGTACCCACATTTCACTTGTTCATCATGAATTAATGCCACTAACTTGCAGATAACAGAATGTGCATATTGACTATCAGCATAGTTGTCTCGTAAATAGCAGAACATAAACATTAACGAGGATCAAGAGCGAATATACCATTAACAGAGGGCATACATGCCATTCCATTGCATTTCATGAGGATAGAACACTTCACATTCTAACGTGGGTTATTTGATAACATTAGACCTTTGCATTTATGTCATAGGATCTGAACGATCTCAAGTTCATGTGTCATATAACAGAATAATCTTGATTCATTAGTGGCAACCCAGAATGATCTTAAATGCACCCAAATTTCATCATTCTAAGATGAACATAAATTCCCTTTATTCTTAAAAGACGACATAGTTCGTTTATAGATAACATAGAGTTAATGTTCGTTATTGACAGAACAAAATGATTCCAAAGTCATACCAACGTATGTAAATCTTTCAACATTCACATTGATTTCCAGCTGACATAACTGTTAGTGTAATCACTTACAAGGATAAGACGTTAGTAACAACCGTACTTTTACTCACAGTGGTAGGTCCCTGATAGCGGTGGAACGATGTCCTCGTCTTGACCTACAAACACAATGCACATAACAGATTATGAGAATAAAACCAATCTCTTTTTATTCCTCACTCAATAGCTATGGGGGTTCTAGACTCATTAGTCCTCCATAGGTTATAATCCATGCCTCATAAGATAGGAGGAATCGATAGGAGAAAGGTTCAGACGAAGAAACGGTACAAATCGATAAACAGAAAGTGAACAGTCGCCACTAATTTGGGCATAACTATTTCTGTATTTAAATTTTGGGAGTGAGACCACCACCATTGGAAACTAGACTTCCGAGGCTTGATTTTAGGCTCAAGAATCACTCAAAACGGAGTCCGGATGCAAAAGATATACTTGTTCAAAGTTACCTAGTGTATGCTGAAACAGGGGTGGCCGCTCGTGTGCCCACTTTGGCCGCTCGTGCGGCCCAATTCCGCTCGAGCGGAAGAATCCGGCCGCTCGAGCGCCCAAAAACAGAATGAAAACCCCTTTTTTTTCCCTTCATGTCTGCTCGTGCGGTGCCCGTGGCCGCTCGTGCGGTCTGGGCAAAGAAATCAGTCCGAAAATAGCTCTTTGATTTGGAACTTCTCATTTCAAACCCAAACTTCAATTTCATGTAATTCCAAGCTTAAAACCCTTTAATACATGATAAATTTTACATTCTTAGCTTCCATTAAGCATCATAATCTCAAAATACTACCCAATTCCCAAGCACAAAACAAGGGTAAAAATTAAAAAACCAAAAGCATAAAATAGCCATGATTTGGGATTCAAGCTCACTTCCACAGTCAACCTCAAGATAAACCAACATAAAGAATTTAATTCTTCAATTAAAAAACTCTTAAGGAATTAAGGTTCAATTCATGAAAAGAGTTCATCTAAACTTATATCTCTCAACCCCAACTCAATTAGTTGATTTCTTTTCATTTTAGATCATGAATTTAAACTAATAATAGATCAATCTTGAGGGGTTAAGTTGATTTCACATACCTAGAGCCAATCACTTGAAGTTTATTTTAATTCCATCAATTTCCCCATTTTTCCTCTTCATTCTCAAGCTCTTCCTTCCTTCTTCTCCTTGAGTTCTCTATCTCTCCCTCTCTCACGTGGCTCTCCCTTTCCTCTAGATATTTTTTTGATTCTAAGAGATGAGTCCATCCACTCATAAGGCACCCATTATATAAATATACACACACACACCAACATAACACAATAAGGAGAGCTAAACGTGGCCTTACGAATCGTACGGAATCAAATTTCAATCAAACTTCCCAGATAACTCTAAAAATTATGCTGATCATAAATATGTCCCCTGTTCGGGTTTCTGAAGCCTCTAAGGCCTTCAATTTCCAATATAAAATTATCCACCTAAACGTGCATTAACGACTCAGACAAATTAGCTTTCCAATTAATTTTCCCAAATAGTTTTGAAAATTCCCATTAACATATCCAAGTATTCAATTTTGATTTCTGAACCCATATAGGTCAGTATTTTCAATTTTAAATCCGTAACTCAACCGATAATGCTTTAATTCCAAAAGATATAATTAAATTAAAACACCTCATCTCATAGTTAAATACAAATGATTTCTTATACGTATTTTGGGGTCATTACATAAACCACACATGGTTTCAGAGTAGATGAAACTACTTGTTCTAATAATCAAGCTGAATATGAAGCCTTGATAGTAGGATTGGGAATTCTTATTGGATTACAAGTACATGCAGTTGACGTATTTGGAGATTCTCAATTAGTGGTTAACCAAGTGAAAGAGATTTTCAAATGTCAAAGTATAAGCATGTTGCCATACTATGTTGTTGCATTACATTTGCTCTCTCAATTTCAAATAGCAAATGTAACTCATGTCCCAAGATTCTTGAATAATAGAGCTAATGATGTGGCTCAGAAAGCTTCAAATTTCAAGAGGAGTGATAATACTCAAAGGGACATAAGCCAAACAACATACCAGAAATCTATACCACCCTTAAATAAAAGGAATGTGGTCTTGGAAGTCAATCATAATGACTTGCAGGAACAAGATTTGAGACATCCAATAATACAGTACTTGGCTGGCCCATCCTCAAAGGCCAACAGAAAAATTAAATTGCAATCTATGCAATACATCATATATAACAATGATCTCTACAAAATAGGAGGAGATGGTCTATTGTTGGAATGTTTAGGCCCAAAAGAAGCATTAACAACTATGGCTGAGGTTCATGAAGGCATCTGTGGTGCTCATCAGCCTAGTGTACAAATGAGATGGTTGCTTCGAAGGCATTCCTACTATTGGCCAACTATCCTTAAAGACTACATAGAATATGCAAAAGGTTGCCAGGCATGTCAAAAGCATGGCACAATAAGGCATGTGCTCATAACTGACCTGCATGCAGTAGTAAAGCCTTGGCCATTTAGAGGATAGGCCATGGATATGATGGGGAAAATACACCCACCATCTTCGAAGCATCATTGTTTCATTTTAGTGGCTACTGATTACTTCACCAAGTGGGTCGAAGCTAAGCAATACAAGGCTGTAGACCAGACTGAGGTCATTAGGTTCATCAAGGGTTTAATCCATAGGTTTGGCATCCCACAAACTATAACTGTTGATAATGGGACTGTGTTTGATGGAAAAATGGTGAGGTCTTTTGTGGCTGAGTTTGGAATTAGCCTTGTTAATTTCACCCTCTATTATGCACAAGCCAACGGCCAGGCTAAATCATCCAATAAGTCCTTGAAGAAAGGAATACAAAAGGTTGTGGAAGACAATCCTAGGGATTGGCATAACTTATTATTGGATGTATTGTGGGCTTATAGAACTTCCACAAGGTCAAGCACAAGAGTTACTCCTTATGCCTTGGTGTATGGGCATGATGTTGTATTGCCTGTGAAAATTAATGTTAAGTTTTTGAGGGTAAGATGACAAGACCAGCTAGATCCTGAGCAATACCATCAGAGTATGTGCTTGGAATTAGAAGGAATAGATGAAGCCAGAATTTTGGCATTAAATAGCATTCTCTTTCAAAAGAAGAAAGCAGCCAAAATTTACAATAAGAAAGTCAAGCACATTGGCTTCGATGAAGGTGATTTGGTGTGGAAAACCATACTCCCAATAGGGATTAAAAGCCATAAGTTTAGCAAATGGTCACCTAACTAGGAGGGGCCATACCAAATCCATAGAGTCCTTCCTTTTGGAGCATACCATTTGAGAAATTTGAATGGATATGTACATCCCAAAAAGATTAATGGTAGGTATTTGAAGCCTTATTTTCCAACTATATGGGAAACATAAGGAGATAAATAAATGCCAAGTACAAGAACACAAAAATACTCAAATGATAAATAAGAATTTATTTTTCATAAAGAGTTGAATACATTCTGCCATAAATTGGTCCAAAAATCATTACAATGCCTCAGTTGTTCTTTTACAACAGATCTTCTAGTTTTAAAAGATGAAAACAACTGAATGGCTGTAGTCATTTCTTGCTTTCGATCGGCCAGTCCTTGGTTGGTGATCAGCAACTTGGTATCAGTTCGAGCTAAAGCCTGGTTGACTACAAATAACTCCTCCTCAAGTTGAGTCTTCCTCTCCAGTAGTTGAGTGCGAAATTGGGAGATAGAGGAATGTTGTCCCTTCAGCTCTGATATCTCAGCATGTACTGTTGAAACAAAGTCCTGATCTCTGATCAATTTCTCCTCTACAGCCTTGGCAGCACAACAAATATTGATATAGAAGTCAATAGTAGATGCTGCTTGAGATAGATGACTTGAGACAGACATGCCGGATTGCTCAACAATTTTGCAGCACTAAAGGAAGCCATTCCTTATTATAGGTCTCTCTAGGGCCTCGAAAGGAATCCTTGAGAAAGATGTCAATAGTTCCAGGCAATTGTCCAAATCTATCGGAGGTATAGAAGGCTTACTACTGGAAGAAGGACTCTGAAAAATTTCTAGTAAAGAGTCAGCCAAAACTAATGGCTCAGCTTCATCATTGATTATTGGAAAGGTAGAGGGCGTGTCAAAGAAACTGGCTAGTCTCGCCTCAAAGATATCTACCTCAGCCAGGGACATGAGGGGTGCAAAGAGGGTAGTGGTTAAAGACACAGAGGATTGCATGGGGATAGGAGAAATAGGTGGAGCATCTTCAGCAGTCTCTATGGTCCTAGCCACCAATAGGTCAAGAGAAGAAGGGCTGAAAGTAGGCAGAGGTAATAAACCATGAGTTGGAGAGCTGCCAGTACCCTTATGAGAGAATCAACTGCCATCAGAGATGGAGTAGCAGTTGGAATTTCCTTGGGAGAAGGGAGAAGAGCGAGGTTTGAAGAGAACCGAATTGAGGAGGGTCAAAGGTCAAATGGGGAAAATATGGAGCAACCCAAAAGAAAGAAATTTAGGAATGATTGGTCTCAAGGAGGGTACATCAAATGCAGGCATGGGAAGTGGAAGGATGATTTGAATAGTCCTCACGTTCTGTAGATGATCAACCTCAACTGAAACTAAGGGAGTCCCCATTAGAAGGATAGAATCAATAGTTGTTGCTGCGAAAGGAAGAAGAAATGTAAAGTAATGTCAAGTTTCAATACCAAAATTTGACAAGGAAAAACAACAAAAGCATAAAAGAAATTACTTGTTTCAGAAGTGTTGGCAATAATAGGAGAGCTACGAAGAGAGTAATGTTCGGCAATTTGTTGCCTTCTTGCAGTTTCCTTTTGTAATGCCTCAGCAGCAGCAGTTTCATCTCTCAGAAATTGTTGCTGCCGTATCTTCTCAGCTCTCTCGAAAACGATTATGGCCTTAGAGTGTTCTTGCTCCACTGCTTTGGCAGCTGCCTCATATATAGGATCTTCGGCAAAATCAGAAGGAGAGATAGTGATCTTTCGTTTCTTTTTTCTCTGTATTGTTGTCTCATCTTGAATCAAGTTAGAAGAAAGGCAGTCACTCTTTTCCTTCTTTTTAGGGGTGATTCTTGCTCTTGATTTTCTTCTTTTTCTTCTTCTTCTTTTTCTTCTTCTTCTTCTTCTTCTTCTTCTTCTTCTTCTTCTTCTGCTTGAACCTCAGGCACCTCCTTTTCAGGCTCAAGTAAAAGCTTCCTTTTCTTTTGTTGTCATTTGCTTTTGAGGAGATTTAGAGCCTGAGTCTTCTAAGGAGACTCTCCCTGTGAGGCATCCACACCACCTTCGCAAAAGAAGAACTAAAGATAAGGCTGAGAGTATTATAAAAAGGCAAAAGGAGAAGAAACAAGGGTGTATACCTTTCTTCGAGGCAGCTCGGGTGATTCTAGGAGGAGTTAAGGCAGCAGGGGCAGACTGTGCAATAGCAGGCACAGGAATTTGAGTGGCAAGGGCAGAAGTAACAATTCCAGCCCCTTTGGGCTTGGGCACATCCAACACCATCAGTAGGTCTTGAGGAGGAATGGCCAGGTATACTTCCATATTGGTCGCCCACCAGTTGTGCTACCTCTTCAACATGTTACCTTGAGGAAGAAAAGGGATATACTAAAAATCGATCAGGTCTTGTATAAACTTAGAAGTTGCCTCTTCCAGTCTGGACCGTCGAACTTTCAAATCCCTAGTGGTAAGGCTTAAATTGGTGTTACTGCAGAGGGGTATTAGGACCCCTTGTGAGAAGCCAAATTGTCTAGCAAATTAAGCAGGACAGTAGGGCTCAGTAATGCATTTATAAGCTCTGGGGTTCAAGGTCCCAATGAATAATTCTCTAGGGATAAAAATAGAAGCCCATGTCTTTATGAGCAGGTGAAGCACAAAGCCTATCACTTAAGAAATTCTTCAACCAAAGTGGGCCAATGGTGATGGGTTCGAAAGGACGAAAGCAGTAGGAAGGAGGAGAAACTGGAAGTTGGTGGAAGAAGGAGAAGTAAAAAGCAAAAGTAAAAAGATAAAGTGAAGCATTGGCTAGCCTCATGCCATGTGTAGGAAGGTTGGGTTCAAAAAATTTAAGGCATTTGGATTGTAACTTAGTGAAATAATCAAAAGGCCAAAGCTGAAGAATCCAGAATGGCCCTCCTTGATTGGCATCTAAGGGTTTCTCATAGAAAAGAGAACAAGCTCTATACACGTGACCTAGAACGTATGGAGCTAAAGCCACCCTCTTCTGTAAAACAAGGGCATTGGCAAGAGGGGCAAATTCGGGCATGATTCTTTGAGAGGAAGTGCAGAAAAGGAATTTGCAAAGCCAATATAATAAGAAAGAAAAGAATTCCCTATCAGTCACAGGACCCTCTCTTCTATTCTCAGCCTTGATAAAGTCACTATAGGATGAGTTAAGAGAAGGAAGGGAAAAGGGGACTGCTAGGTCAGGATAATTCGGCCCAATGGGGGATCCAATGGGAGATAATCCTAAAAGATGGAAAATGTCAAGGACAATAGAGGCCATCATCCCACATCTAAATTGGAAGAAATTAAAAATAGAGTTCCAAAAGCACAGAGCAGCAAGAATCAAGAAAGGGTCTTTAGGAATAGTTAACCTGGATAATCGGAGGGCATCTAGAAGGCAGAGTTCTTGAAGGTCCAGAGTCCTATTAGGGACAACTCGATCATACCATTCTTGCCACTCTAGTCTCACTGTGGGCCAACATCGGTGGGGGCGATTCATCTTCCAGTTCCTCCAGTCAAGGCCACCTTCATAAAGAAAATAATGGTCTTCTAGATGAGGATATAGAGCTGAAAGCTCAGTAAGAATCTCCTTGAATATTGGCCCAAGCACATAGTCTTGTTGTTCTTGACGACGAGGGATAAAGATGCGTCCATCGATGGCACTTTTCTCCCCAGCCTTGTACTTCTCACATTCTACATCGATGATTCTCTTCAAGGTTGCAGATGGGCTCGCACGCTCTATGACTGGCACTTTCAATGAAGAAGAAGCCATTGATAGAACACTTTTTCGGAGGATGAAGTTGAGAAGGGAAGTAGAGAGAAATGGAAGATTGGTAGAGGTAAAGGGTTTGTGTATTGAGTGAGCGAATGATTTCAGAGCACGAGATAAAAAGGGTTTTAAAAGGAAAAAAACTCTTGTGTCCGAAAGACATGTCGCGTAATTCGTTAAGTACTGAGCTTCTTCCAATATTGATACTTTTGGAGGGAAAAACACATCCCAGATGTTGAAGCTAGCTTCGAAATAAGTACTTGGCTTTGAAACCAAATTTTGGCGCCAAAAGTCAAATAACAAATGACTTCGAAACTAAAAAGCCAGCTTCGAAGTACATTTCATTCTTATGGATGAAAGAGTGCTCAAGTATTAGTTTACTTCGAAGAAATTAAAGACCTGTTTTAGGTTTCTCAAGGAAAGTAATGTCCTTCGAAGCAAGACTTGAGATCCCTTAAGGGTGGGAATTGCTGTTCGAAACATTAGAACCAATAATTGGTTTGTATTTAAGAAAGATTCTCTTTCTAAACTAAAACAGTGCAACCCTAAAAAGAAGCTTTCATATATTTTTTTTGAAACTGTTATTCCAAGGAAAAAAAGGAAAAAAAGGTCAATTTAAAACTGACTGATCATGCTGACCATGACCATATGTTGGTTATGATCGAAACAAGCTTTAAGGAGTAAGATTGTTAAATTTGAAGCACCAATTTTAAATAAAAATCAACAAAAATTGTTAACTATATTCCATAAATTGGACAGGTTCATTGTTGGTTCTTTTAGTGTTTCATTTAAAACAATCGAGTCCAAGTTCGAAGGATAAGCTTGTTCAGTTCGAAGCTCTGAATTTACTTTTAAAAGACAAACGAAGATAAGATCAAACCATACCAAACAAAGAAAAGTCCTAGTGGTATTAAAAACCAAAGCAATTACATCGAATGGCCCTATTTGGGTACAAACTCAAGCTCATAAAAATAGGGAATGGAATAAATGACAAGATCATGAAATTTAGTCCAACAATGATCAATGAATTTCTGTTCTTTCTTTATTCTTTCCTCTATTTCTTCTAACATTGGCTGTATGAGTTGATATGCTCTCACTTCGTAAAAGAGCTCTTCCGCCTTTATTTCGAATGTTGTTTCTCTCAATCCTTGTTCCAATTCGTCTATCTCTAAGTCATCCCAGTATGCAGAATCTTTGTTCTTGAAATCATCGAATTCTTCAATGAAGTTCTCTACTTCGTACTGGGCATGAATTTGAAGGGATGAAAGTTGGTCTAAAGATTATGTGGTGGCCATAGAGGTCCGATGCCAGTGGACAAGTAGTGGAAGTTGGTCCAAAAACATGTGAAGCTCTGCTTGGGCGAGGGGATTGAGAACATGACCTTGAGTCAGAATATCACAATCCCATCGAAGGTTCTTGAAAGGGACTTCGTCCTCAAGAACATTGAATGGCAAGTGAGAAAAAGCCGCGAGCAGAAGTTGAGCTTGCTTCCGCTCAGTTGGAGTAGGGGAAGGTGGAGGCTTGTAGGGGGGAAAGATCTTATCTGCGGAAAGGGCAAGCCCCAATCTCTCTGTCCAGCAAGGATTTAACGGAGGGGAAAGTATGGATGCTTCTATTTTAGGAGATGGAACAAGGGCAGAAGGAACAAGGGAATTAATATAATCGAGCCAGTCAGAAGAACAAATCTTTGCCTTCTGGGCTAAGAATGATGGATTGTACCCTTGTGCCTCTTCTAAGCGTCGGGCGGCGTGCACTATCTTTGTAGGTATGGAGGATGTATACCATGCCACAAGCAGATTCTCCTTCAAACTGCGTCGATGGTCAATGGACACGTAGGGATAGACCACCGAGCTTCGTGCATAAGAAGGGAACTCTAAAGGGTCAGTAAATTCGACAAAGTGATGGTTGATTCATTTCCTCAAATCACAGGCCTCAGGTTTTGAAAAGCTTGTCCAGTCAGAAGCACTAGAAGAGGAAGAAGTCGCAGCCTTGTCCCATGTAGAGGGTTGTGAAGAAGAATTTCTGATGTCCATATTTGCAACTTTCTGAATCAAAGGATTGAGAGCAGTTTGTTCGTAGTCCAAGGGTGAGTCAGAAGAAGAACTTCCCATGTCCATATTTGTGAGTTTCTGAATCGAAGGATTAAGGGCAATATGTTCGAAATCCAAGGGTTGATAATTTACAAAGGCATCCATGACCTGAATATAGAAAGGTGGGTAAAGGTGGCTAATTAATGCATGGAGGTTCTTTCGAGGAGGAACAGCATCATCATATGACTCTTCGTGTGTTCGATCATTGGAGGAGAAAATTGATTGGGCCGTAAAATGGTCGAATGCTAAGGTGGTGGGGGGTTCAAAATATTGAAGGAGAGTTTAATGCAGATAGTAAAGGACAATTGCATTTCTGGGAAAATGCAAAACCCATGCACGTTCTAAGACGTGGGAAAAAGACCTTGATCCACTAATATCACCAAGTATTGGGTATATTAGTGCGGGGGGTAATGTTGGCTACATATTTTGTAGAAGCCAATTACAATTCGACGCGTGGCAAAGTAAGGGTAGTACGGGAAGACTATTCAAATCTTCGATCTTGATCGTACACGTGTCAGTTAATATCGGTTGTTATGAGATCTGAGTAGCAGTGGATCAGCAGAGAGATACAAAGTGATGTGGCATTATCGGTTACTCACACTTGAATTCAAATTCAGGAGGGAAGCCTAACTGCAAGTGATGGCGTAATGGAGCTAATCTTGAGGCAACATGATCAGCGATCATGGAACAGTTCGACGGTTGGAAATACAGCTCGATAGTCATCCTTAAGTAGTATAAATAGCAGAGAAGGCCCCAGAAAAGCGCCCCAGACTCAGATCCAAAAAACCAGTCTTATTCTACTTTACTTAGTTTTACATGTCCTGTTCTTTACATTCTAGTACTTTAAATTCTGTACTGCATTTCATTCATAGGAGTAGTTTCAAGTAGATTGTCGATGTAAACCTCTACGAGGCTGAATTTGAATCATTGTAAGTTTTTCATTCTAATGAAATGCTTCAATTGTTCTTTATTTGATTGGTATTTTGTTTAATTCTCCTAAAATCAAACCACCGGTAAAAGTCTTCTTCATTGAGGCTGAGAGAACTAAAACACAATCATCTGATAATTGGTTGGCAATTAAATTTCTGTAAGGACTGATTGATCCTTGCTGGCACGCTTGCAATTACAATAATAACCTTCGAAAGCTAAAAAGCCAACAAGTAGTTCATCTGATGAGTTCATTACGATCTATGGCAATTTAAGTTTAAGCTTCGGGCTTCGGGTCTTAGTCCCATGATTATCAAGGAAACAAAACACAATGAAGAAGGTACGATGCCCTCGCCTTATTAAGAAGGAATTCACTATCTTGCCGAGAGGTCCCAAACTTGAATAACAGATTCTTCTTATTTACACTCGACGAAACGAAAAGAGAAATACCAATTTCGCTTTCTCGTTCCTACCTTCTCCCTTGCTCCGTGGTTCCACTACTCGATCTTCATAGAACATATTTGAAGAAGGAAGTACCGCTTTCTACCATTCCGAACAGACTCACTCTCAGAAGAAGGAATTGAGACTTTCTCCAGCACCGAAGGAACTCAAAAAACCAAGACGATCGAAAAGCTGTTCGGTGGAGTATATCACTCGAAGCTGTCAGCAGATTAATATTATTCTTTATAAATAGAATGATACTACAACTTATACAACACATTTAGAACATTGTCGAATATTGTTTCTCCTCGTAGAGGGATTTAAAACAATTAGTGCCACCTGCTATTGGAACATAAACAACTGGTAGTCAAGTGAAGGAAGGTATAGTCAGGGTCCGCGGAAGGATCAACAAGAGCAACAATGTTTAGAAATTCCTTTCTTTACTGTGCGTAGGGCCTCAACATGCCCTTACTGAATCCGAGGAAGCTAGTTCTTTCTGACTTCTCTTTGCATTTCACAACAAGAGCGACTCAACAATCGAATCTGAATCTATATTGTATAATATAAAGGAAAAGAGAGATTTTGGCACACTAATGTAGTCAGGGGGGCCGAATATCAAGTCTAATTCCGCTTGCTACTAGCGCACTACATCTTGACTAGTATGTGTTAAGCATATATGGCCTGTTTTGGGAAGTTGATTTTTTGTTACTTTTTTTGGTTTGTAGCAAAAGTTAAAAGTTGTCTTTTTTGAATTTTTTTTCATTTGGGAAGTTGGTTTTTAGCTAATGGTGAAATTACAATTCTACCCCTTGTTGGTCAAAATGTGTTACATGGGTGAAGTTGTAAATACTTTAAACTAAATGGGGCTAGTTTGGTCATTTTATTATGATTTGACATCATAAACAAATATTAATCAAGAAAGCCAAAAGTCACTTTTTATCAACTTCCCAAATCATTTGTCTAAGAAAGCTAAAAACTTGATTAAAAGTCAAAATGTCACTTTTTACCATCTTCCCAAAATAGGCCTATATGAAGAATGGCTTTTTGGTCCCTTTCGTCCGGTGGTTAGGACATTGTCTTTTCTTGTGGAGACCCAACTCCAAATTGAAAAGCATATCGAGGGAGCTCTTGTCTCCAACGGGTATTCACGTGAGTCTTCCTTGAAATATAGATTAGATACATGGGTTTTTGTTTTATCCGTCGAGGACAAGGCTTTCGGAAACCACTTATCTCAAGTATCCAAAAGAGATTCAGAAAAATAGAATGTGGCAAAGCGTTCTATATCGCCGGATTATGAAAGCCCTCCAAAGCTATGATCTCTTCTTAAATAAATAGGAACAAACAATAAGAAATAACTATTTGCTTTTTTAGATCTGATATGTATTGTTTGACTTTGTTTATTATTTTTGATTGATTAGTTCTAAATTTTTCCTTAATTTCTTTTAATAGCTTAATTAAAAAATTATTTGTTCTGTTATTATTTGTAAGGAAGTACTATTATTTAAATTATTAGATTCTATTTCTTCACCATATTTAATACTTATGCAAATATTATTGGCAAGGCTGAGAAACCGGACTCTGATACTAATTTCAATTGTGGGTTTGCGGTTCTAATTTAATATTAATTCTTACCAAAAAAATCCGTTAATAATCTACACTTAACTTTTCTAATGATATTTTATCTTTGATATTAGCAATTTTCTGGTTATAATTTATTATAGATTGTCCAGAAATAATAGCCAGAAGAGAGTTTAATCTATTTAACTCATTTTCTAATTTATAAATAATTTAAATATTTTTTATTTGAGCTATAAGTGCTATAATTAAATGCATATAAATACTAATTCTAAGTTTATATGAAAATTAAAATAAATAAAAAAATTATAATTTTTAATATTTTTCACGCTTTTTGTAATTTTTTAGGTTTTTGGGGTCAAATTATAATTAGTGAAACCCGATGATAATTGGACCTGATTGATGGAATGAGATATGTGAAGTTTGTCTTCCACCTGAGCTATTACGGGCTTGATTCGGTCTACAAAGAATGTTTCAAAAAGAAATTAATTCCCGGGTCAGGCTTCGGAGCTCTAATTAGAGCTGTAAAATGACAGTTCTAATGAGTTGTCAACCAATAAAAAAAAAAAAAAAAAACAGTGAAGTAAAAGACAAAAAATAAGGAAGAAAAAGAAAAATTAATGCTCTATTAGAGCTCTTCTTTTAAAGGTCTAAATCATTTTTGAAGGGAGATGAGCTCTAAATCTAGAGCTCTAATTTGAGCTCTAGTGATGTGTCCAAATAATAAAAAAAAAAAAAAAACAAGGCAAGGCACAAACATCACATCAGTGTGGGTCCTACATTCCCATTAGAGCTATTAGAGCTCCTATATTAGAGCTCTAAAGCATTTTTGTTTTGTTAATTCCCACTTGCCACATCATCCCAAAATTACACGTGTCATACATATAACCCCATACACAACCCATCCATTTTTTACCACAAAACAGCTGTTTCACTCTCTCTCTCCCGATTCACTTCAACCGTGAGTCGCCCCATCTTCCTGCCACACATCCCCAGCCTGGCAACTCGTCATTTTCCGCGGTTCGCTTATGCACTCATCTCTCTCTCTCTCTCTCTCTCTCTCGGTTTTAAAAAGACTTGTATAAGACACGTGTTATTATAATAGTATATTTAAATTTTATATTTTGATAATTTTTTAAAAATTAAATAAAATAAATCATTAAGTATATGATAAAATTATATGATATGATATGTATTATTTTTTAAATTGTTATGCACTTAATGATATGTAAAGTCCAATTCTATTACCATATCAATTTGGATGAATTTATGACTATTTAACATTTCTTCTGAATTTATTAAAAAAACTATGGTGTGTAGTTTTTCTCAAAAGATAACTATAAAAAAAAAATACTAAAATAATTTTCTCATAAAAAAAAATTACTAAAATAATTCACTGAATTAATAAAGAAGTAGAAGAAAATACATATATATATGAATAATTTTATTAATACATAAATCATGCTCGCATAACAAATGACCAATTTTAATAATAAGTAAATGATTAAGTAAATTAACAATTTTTAATGATATAAAAAATATTTTTCAGTTAATCATTTTGTTAATAAATAAATCATTAAGTCAATTAACAGTTTTTAATGATCTGATAAATATTTTTTAATAAATAATTTTGATAATTTACTATTGCATAAGAGAATAATTTTTTTTTCCCTGAGTATTATGTTAAATTAGAATTTACAACAAATAATAGTTGTAATTTCTAACATTATAGGACCGATTTATATTTTAAACAAACTTTATGAGTATATTTGTAATTTGTTAAAAAAATAAAATATTTATATTTTATAATTGATTAAGAATGTTTGTGTAATTACAAAAAAAAAAAAAACTTGTTTCATAATTGACCAAGAATATTTGCGTAATTACGAAAAAAAACCTTCACTTGACATATAAGCTACTATTAGTAAATTATTCAAAATAAAAGGGCAAAATCGAAAAAAAAAAATAACGAACCACACGCAGGTAAGCGATTCTTATATATATAGATATAGTCACTTCCCATATTAAGGTCTTATTTAGAAAGTTAGCTATTTTAGTTAGTTATTTGATTTTTTTGACTATTTTAGTCTAGTTAAAATAATTGCATTTAAGAAGTTAGTTGGCCTTTTTTTTTTTATAATTGATTGGATAGTTGTGAGAGAAAAAATAAAATGATTATGAGTTGAATGTAATATTTTATCTTATTAACTATTTTAACCTATTTCATCTTTTAGTAAATTATTTTAACCCAACCCTCTTCACAAACACTTCCTAAATAAACAATGCAACTTTGGTTGAGACCTTGAGGTATGTGCCCCAAAAGCAAAACTTGGCTACTTATCATTCCAAACCCAACCCTCTCATCCCAAACTTCCAACTATTATTTTTGGAAAGATGGTAAAAAGTGATTTTTTGGCTTTTAACCAAGCTTTTAGCTTTTTTAGACAAATGATTTGGGAAGTTGATATAAAGTGACTTTTGACTTTTTTGATTAATGTTTGTTTATGATGTCAAATCATAATAAAATGACCAAACTACCCCCATTTATTTAAAATATTTACAACTTCACCTATGTAACATATTTTGACCTATGAGGGTAAAATTGTAATTTCACCGTTGGTTAAAAACCAACTTCCCAAATGAAAAAAAAGACAAAAAAGCCAACTTTTGACTTTTGCTACAAACCAAAAAAAGTGGCTAAAAGCCAACTTCTCAAAATAGCCCACTACTCCACCACTACTACTACCACCATTGAATCATTGATACTGGCGCTGTTTGGGAAGTTTGATTTTTGGGTTTTTTTTTTTTCACTAAAAAATAAATTGGTTACAAAATCAGAAAAAAAAATCAATCCAAACAAAATATCATATCAAATCTCATAATAATTTCACTTTTTATTTCACAAACATCACATCCAACTACAAAAAAAATCCAACTATCTTCCCAAACATAAAAAAAAAAATTCTCCAATAATATCCTACAATTAAAAAAACCTACAAAAAAATTCACTTCCCAAACACCCACACTATACTATACTATAGATTTGGATATGGAAATGGATATGTTTTCTCACATTTCTGACCCATTTCCATGCTAGTGGGTCAATTTTATCATCCAACGACATTGTGGGGGAATGTTCATCGGCTTTAGATAGCCACACTGGTGCTCGACCAACTGTATAGTTTCTGATGACGAGGTTTTGTTCCCCTCGAAATATCCGAAGAAGATAGGAGGGAGGAAGAAAGTAAGGGAGAATCGACATCCAACGTATCGAGGCGTGAGGTGGAGGAACTCTCACAAGTGAGTCTGTGAAGTGCGGAGACCCAATAAAAAGTTCAGGATATGGCTCAGTACATTTCCAATTGCTGAAATGGCTGCTAGAACTCACAACTTTGTCGCGATTGTTTTGAAAGGTTAGCTGACTTGTTTCAATTTCGTTGACTCAGCTTGGAAGTTGTCCATTCCGGCTTCATTGGAGACCAATGATAATCAGAAAGCAGCGGTTAAAGAAGTAGAAGCGTTTTGTCCATCCTTGGAGGAATGTGAGGATGTTTCTGGTGACGTGGCAAAGTGAGTATAGGAGGCAACGGTGACGACGACAATGCCAGAGGACATGTGTTTACATGGGGGATGAGGCAGTTTTCGGGATGCCCGGATTACTTGCAAACATGGCAAAAGGGTTGAGGAGAGTGGTACCAAATTGATGACATGGAAGTTGTTGCTGATGTGGCACTCTAGAGCTTCTCAATTTAAAATTAAGTAGCTTTGGCTTTGGCTAGTGTGTAAAAAATGGGCCGTTGTCCGTGGGCGGCCCGAAATTCGCCTGCAGTCCGGAGTAGGCTTGGCTTGAGACTCTAAGTTTTCACTTGGGCTGTCATTTTGAAGCCCGGCCCAGACCGTGACCTGATCCATTAGCCCACTAAAGGCCCACTCAAAGCTCAGGCCGACCCGGTTTGGCTCACCTACCCAAGGCTCAATGTCATTTTTGATAGAAAACAATAAAATTTTGGTGAAAAAATAGAAATAAATTAAAATAAAAAAAATGTTTAGACTCGGCCCAGGACCAAGCCCAAGCCCAAGCCCAAGCCCAAGCCTGACCCGCCTAAGGTCCGAACACTTCTTGGATCTGGGCCTAGGCCTAATTTTCAAGTCCCTAGGCCAGCATAGCCCCGCCTAAATTTTGACAGGAGTCCGCACCGCTCAACATGGGTCGGCCCGAGCCTGGGTCCAGGTGGGCCAGGTCGAGTGAAGCCAAATTTACACCCCTGGCTTTGGCTAATCTAGTCTAGTCTAGTCTAGTCTAGTGACATAGAGAGGTATTTTAAACTTAGATATTTCTAGATATTTTTTAAAATCTTACTTTTAAATATTTTATATAGGCATGGAATCATTGTGAAAAGAAGGAAATAAAAAAAATATAGAAAAAAGACATGAGTAAAAAAGATATATGCTCTAAAGTTAGGGGTCGGCCCATGTCGGGCCTCGCGGGCTCCGGCCAAAATTCGGGCCGGGCCAGGCTGAGTCATGGGCAAAAATATTAGGCCCAGGCCTAGAGGTATTCAGGCCTTAGGCGGGTCGGCCCGGTGGGTCTGGCCTCGGGCTTGAGCGGGCCTGACCATTTTTATTTTTATTTTTTTTCTATCGAAATTTTATTATTTTTTACTACAAAAGACACTGGGCCTCAGGTAGGTCGAGCTTTTTCGGGTCGGGCCATGAGTGGGCCTTAAGCAAGTCGATGAGTTAGGTCACAAACCGGGCCAAGCTTCAAAATGATGGGCCAGGTCCAAACCTAGGGACTCAGGCTGGGTTCAGATTTGGGCCCAACTGGCCTAAACGGGCCAGGCCCATCCTGAACCGCGGGCAATTTTTACACTCTTATCTGAAGTAGTATCTATCATATCATCAACAGAGGTTTTGCTTGCAATACATATTATATTAGTGGAGTGTATGGTGTGTAAAACAGTAATAATGATGCATAAATAGATGGGATATTTCTTGTAATATTAACAATACGAACTCACACTTAGCAATTTAAAAATAATTTAGAATTATTATTTTAAATTTTAATTTATTTTATATATAAATCACACATTACATAATTTAATATTTATCACATAATCACTCACTCAGAAACATCCGAATGAATAATTCTTGTCATAAAGTTGCAAAGCAAAATTTTCCATTTGAATGCGAAGGTCCAATTAGTCAATCCTCTAATTAGATAGTTTTCTTGGTAAGTGAAACTTGTTACAATATATATATACACACACAGTGGCAAGGGCTGGTTCGGCCCCACTGAAAGGCAAAATAAATTAATTTAATTAATAAAATAAAATATCATATCTAAATTATAATTATTTTATTTTTCTTTAACAACCATCAAATCAATTATGAAATTGAAATTTTTTTTTTTATCTCAAATAAAACATTTTTAGCCAAGCTAAGAGCAACTCTAATGGTGAATAGGTAAAATTAGCTAAACTTATAATTTAGTAATGAACAGTATAAAATAATTATAAGATAGCAGTGTTGCTCCAATAGTCAAATTGCTATTTTTTAGCAATTCCAACTTTTCCTCCATTTGACAAGTACACTGAAATGCATCACAACACAATTTTGCATGCCCGGTTGTCTAGGCAGTCATCCGAATGGTCATCTAGGCTATCGTCAAAATTTGTTGTCTCTCTATTTGTTGTGTTGGCAACTTTTAGCTATAGTTAAAACTTGGACCAAATTTGGCACAAGATATAACAAAACTATAATTTGGCCGGAGCTTTAACAAACCATTGGAGCATCAATTTTTGGAACTATAGCTATATTTTGGCTTTGATAGCTCTTATAGCTTGTCGCTGGTGATACTCTAAAATAATCAAAAAAAATGAAAAAGTCAAATTAAAAAAGTTTATCCCAAGGGCTGGTTTTGCCCCCACCAAAAGGCAAAATAAACTAATTTAATTAATAAAATAAAATGTCATATCTAAATTATAATTATTTTATTTTTCTTTAACGACCATCAAATCAATTATGAAATTGAAAAAAAAAAAATTATCTCAAATAAAACATTTTTAGCCAAGCTAAGAGCAACTCTAATGGTGAATAGGTAAAATCAGCTAAACTTATGATTTAGTAATGAACAGTATAAAATAACTATAAGATAGCAGTTTTGCTCCAATAGTCAAATTGCTCCATTTGACAAGTACACTGAAATGCATCACAACACAATTTTGCATGCCCGGTTGTCTAGGCAGTCATCCGAATGGTCATCTAGGCTATCGTCAAAATTTGTTGTCTCTCTCTATTTGCTGTGTTGGCAACTTTTAGCTATAATTAAAACTTGGGCCATATTTGGCACAAGATATAACAAAACTATAATTTGGCCGGAGCTTTAACAAACCATTGGAGCATCATTTTTTTGGAATTATAGCCATATTTTGGCTTTGATAGCTCTTATAATCAATATTACATATCTCATAACTACTAATTACATATCTCATAACCAAATACCTTTTGACTTATAACTATATTACTCTGCTCATAACTAAAATCACATATCTAATAATCATTAATCATATATATCATAACCTTTATCCACTTATGTCATAACCACATCTCATAGCCAATACTATTTGCCTCATAACCAACATCACATACATCATAACCGCTAATCACATATCTCAAAACCACTACTCACATATAGGGGTGTAAATTTGGCCCACAAGCTCATAGTACACCCCAAGTCCAGAAATTACTCTCTCTCTCTCTCTCTCCCCCTCTCTCTCTCTCTCTCTCTCTCTCTTGTTTGAGCTAAAGAAAGGGTCTAGGGATTTGTCAAAAATAATTAATGAGAGAATTTTGATTTTGACAAAATTTGGATGTTTGTTCCAAATTTTTGGAGAAAATGGGGCTGAAATTATGTAATAATCATTATAAAAAATAAAATTAAAACACTTATGAATAGAGTCTTATAATAAAATAAATTATTAATTTATAATTTTGTCAATTTATACTTAAATTTTATTTATTTATTTTTAATATAAATCTTTCATCCATTTTTATTAAGTAAAATTAATAAAAAAAAAAAACTATTTTACTCGTCAACTACAAAATGTATAATCACACCATTAATTGGCGTAATAAAAATATTTAAAATTTTAGAACCACAAATATATCATAATGAAGTCACAAAATTTTGTAATATAAAACACAAAATACACAACGCCATCACTAATTGGCATAACAAAATTGTTTTAAAATATAGAAAATCACAAATGTCGTAACTAATTCTCAAAATTTCGTAACATTAACCAAAAATTATGTAACTAACCACTAATTTGTGTAACAAAAACATCTAAAAATTTTAAAAACCACAAATGTCATAACCAACTCACAAAATTTAATAACATTAACTACAAAATGCATAATTGTACTACTAATTGCCATAATAAAAATAATAAAAATTTTTACAAATCACAAATGTCATAACCAACCCAAAAACTTTCATAACATCAATCACAAAATGCATAACAACACAACTGATAGATGTAGCAAAAATATCCAAATTTTTTTATAAACCACAAATATTGTAATCAAGCAACAAAGTTTCATAACAATTATCATAAAATGATTAAACAAATCACTAAAAATCTTAGAATCACCAATCGGGATCTCTCATAATATAGAGAAAACAAAATGTAATTACGATCATTAAATTAATTTAATCAACGACTTACAGCCATGGAACAAAAAATGAGAGTTAGAAAAGATTAGCTGGTAGAGTGAAAGGAAAGGGAATATGAGAAAGAGATACTAAACGGGCTTATCGCCTGTGAAAACGACGTCAAAGGTGCTGTCGTTTCCAATAAGGAACATCGGAGATATCTAAAATGACAATAAAGAATGAGAGAGATGCTTGAGGGATGAAGAGGACTGAGATAGCAGAACAATACAATAAAATGCGTAATATTCATTTTTCAACAATTCTATAACACATGTGCAATTGATGATAACAAAACGTTTCAAATCATAACTATGGCCAAAGGTTTGTGTATGTATGACATATTAATGTGAAAAAGCTAGAGTTTCGAGATAGATGCATTTACTAAATAGAGAAATATTACCAGAATGAATAGTGTTGAAATAGACAAAGAGAGTAGTGGCGAGTTCAAGGATCTATTGCAGAGACACAGGAGTAGAGAGAGAAAGAATCTAGTGAGGAAGAACTATCAACAATGGTCATTCGATAATTTGAGCGAAATAGAGGAGTCTGAGTAAGAAATAGATAGAGCTGAGGCACAATTAGGACAAATCAAGGGAAAGAAAATAGAGTAGAGAAAAAAATTAAGAAAAGTTAGGGAAAAAAATTTAGGAGAAAATTTAATTAGTAGAACAAAATAAAAGCACATCATAGATAATTGTTTTCAACATATTTTTTATTGAAATTTAGTTAAATTATATATATATATATATATATATGTCTATAAGTGTATATAGATATTTTAAAAAGTATATCGTTTGTATATTACTATTTCTATTATATTTAATGAAGATACTATGACTAAAAATAAATCTAAAATAGAGATAGGTGATTAATTGCAATTATCACTTACGGATGACACTTCAAAATTAATTGAGAGAGTTGAGAGTTCAGAGATAATGAGAGTTTGAGAGACAGATTTGTTTGTGAGAAATGAAATGAGAGGGGTGATATTTATATGACTTGGGAGGGAAGGGTTAATTTATATATATAAAAATAAAATTGGCTGTTGGTGGAATTAACGGTTATATGACTAGTTCAAATTATTTTTTAAAAAATTTTTTGACCGTTGCACTAACAGGAGGCAGGGAGCCGTTGGGGTTGGGTTGGGTTGGGCTAGATGGGGAAAAAAAATTTCGGGTCAAGCTCACGAGATGGATCACACTCCATAACACACCAGAGTCGGCCAAGCTCTAGAGCACATAGCCCAGGGTCTTAGGTTGGGCTTAGGCTCAGGCCTAGTTGGGCCCACCCAGGGCGCGACTGGACTTGGGGTTTGCTGCGAGCTCGTGAGCCAAATTTACACCTCTATATGTGGATAGTAGTTATGAGATTTGTGATTAGTGGTTATGATATATGTGATGTTGGTTATGAGGCAAATGATGTTGGTTATGAGATGTAGTTATGACATAAGTGGGTAAAAGTTATGAGATATATGGTTAGTGATTATTAGACATGTGATTTTGGTTATGAGCAGAGTGGTGTAGTTATAAGTCAAAGGGTGTTTGGTTATGAGATATGTAATGCTGGCTATGATCAAAGTGGTGTGGTTATGAGATATGTGATTAGTAGTTAAGATATATGTGATGGTGTTTATGAGATATATGGGTAATGGTTATGAGATATTTGATTAGTGATTATAAAATATGTAATTTTGGTTATGAGCAAAGTGGTATCAAAGGGTGTTTGGTTATACTATATGTGTTAGTGGTTATGAGATATGAGATATTGGTTATAATCAAAGTGGTGTAATTATGAACAAAATGGTTGTTAGTTATGAGATATACAATGTCGGTTATGACTCAAAGAGGTTGGTTATGAGCTGTGGTTATGAGATCTATGATTATGCTTATGAAATATGTGATATTAGTTATGAACAAAATGGTATTGGTTATGAGATGTGGTTATGACTAAGTTATGATCAATTTGATTATAGTTATAAAAAATATGATTTTGACTCAAAACTATAAAAAGTGACTTGTTTAGCAGGTCACTTTTAATGATGTGGCTCAATCTTAACCATTATTTTTTTATGTACCATATATTTTTTAACAAAATATACTATAGACTTTCCCATTAAGCTCAGGTGACTAATGAAACAATTATTGGATCGAGTACAATTTCGGTAAAAGTAGGTCAAAAAACAAGTCATCCGCCCTTTATCTATAACATATATAAAAGCATGTAAGTGTGGTGTAACGGATGGTGTCACAATGGGTTCTTTGTTTCTTACGGATTTGAGCTGCCTACGTGTTGTTCGACTGGGCCACACACAGAAACAAACAAATTTCATGCTTCAGCCTGTCAAAAGGCCCACCCTCGTTCTGCTGCTGCATCATTTCCAAGATCATTCATCCTAGAATTCCTCCCAAATGGTGGCCTGCGGGTTCTCTATTTCCTAGGCCTCCTCCCTACCACATTTGGTTGACCGACAAGGAAAAAGAAAACAGAATTTGCCCCTTCGAAGATGACCTTTCTCACAAGATATATATATATATATATAATATAGATATCTTCTCGAAGGAGTGCTTGTTGTCCTCTTCTTGCCATAACTGTCGGTCCTTTTCCTGCCGTAACGCTGTGAGAATTTGGGATCCAAAGCTGTGCTCCTCAGTTGCAAATCCTGGTACGTACACCTGTGATTTCGTATATTTGTAATGTGATTGCTACTATTGAAAACTGTGTTACTATTTTGTATATCTGTCTGTTCTCTTCCTGGTACGCACACCATGTGTTTGTTAATAGGTCTCAAACATTTCTCTTGATTGGATTGGAATGTTCAACCTAGAAAATTGGATGGGTCTTTTTTTTATTCGGAACATTCAACAGCCGAATTCGAAGGTTTCTTTCAGTAAATGGATTAAATTTCTTGGGAAAGATCATTGGAATCAACAACACCTTTAATGAAGCTTATTCTTAGCTTACATCGGAAACCCATACAAACCTCTGTTATAAAACACTACATCATTCTTACCAATTCTCCATCAAAGTCATCGGAAATGAACACTCATTTAAGATAGAACTTTATATCCGATCCTTTTTCTTGGAGTTAGGTTAGATTAGGTCACACAAATTGTTCAGTACTTTTCCTTGATAAAGTTCATTTGTTTTAAAATTATACCTATGTGAGTTAAATCAGCAAAGTTTGACTTACAAAATGAAAATTTCTGGTGAACTTTAAAATAGAGCTGTTTCCTCTTGTTTTGTTTCTATTTTGATTATTTTTTCGAAGGCAAGTTTGGAAAATGATTTTTCACTTCTTTTTTCTATGTTCAATATAATATATTATGTCAACTGAAAAATCTAATTGATTATTTACTAAGTTCTAATTTATTGTTAAAAATTTCAGAAAATAATGCAAAAATGACTTTCTAGATTTATTTAATGTTTTTTTTTTTTTTTTAACACACGTCAGCCCCCTACCCGAAATGAATACAAATTGAAATAGCAATTCAGCACAATATGTGGATGTATGGATAGGGAAGTTTTTTTTTGGGAGCACTGGATAGGGAAGTTAAGGACAAGAGAATTGAATTATTTAAAAAATATTCAATAAAACAGACAATGCAATTAATTAAAACAAAGTACTACTTGTGATTATAATCAAATTAAACAAATCACATGTAAGTATGACATTTTAGAAATATGAATTTCGTTGACGATTTGGGTAAATAAAACATTTTAGGAAGCCAGTTACCAAAGGAATGGATGGTAAATAAAACATCACATTATTTTGTTTGGTCTTCTTGTTCAGAAATATCCAAGTTTAGATTTAGAATAGATGAGTTAAGCCATTGATGCGAGACTTTATTATTTAGATGCAAAACAGTCTGTTTAAGTTTATTAAATAGAATAGCAGTATAAGATAATATCCATCCATCATCACCTCGGTTGTGGAGTGTGAAGATGCTAAAGGCTCCAAGTATTCATTGAAAGTCTTCTTGTAGAATTCATTATATTCCTCTGTAGTGACATCCTCGGGGTTCCGAAGACAACAAATCAAGCGCAGTACACAACAAGAAAGAGCATTTGAATTCTTACCCATATAGGCTGGGTTTCATTAGTGAGCTCCCAATTCCAGTACTTCTCAACAACTTTCTTGGTTTTCTTCTTCTTCTGCTATAGATAAATTTAAATCAATAACCGTGTAGTGCAGATAGAAATTTACATTGAGAAGCAAATGATGGACCATATGCTTATTAGAATGGGCAATTCAGGAGGGAAAGGAAAGAAAAAAAAGAATGAAACAAAGAAAAATGAAGATGATCATCTCGTTTAACATATGCTTATTAGAGCGGGATATTAGGACAGTGAAAGGCACAGAAGATGTATGGCCTGTAAGACCAAATCGCGTAGAAGATGAATTAATTTGATCTAGAAGATGTAGATCCTAAAACAAGAAAGCGTAGTAGATCCTCTTCGAAGATGAACTGGAGAAAGAGAGAGAGAGAGAGCGAGAATTTCGGGTCATATGAAACACATAGGACCAGCCATCACCTCATAATTAGAATTATCTAACTACATAGATTAGATGACAATACGTTGAACAACAACAGAATTTGGCAAAATAACACTACAATATTTGTAACTATAACTCTTAGATAATTAACTCTATTATTTACAAGATCTGTCCGACTCTTTATGTTTTGATAATTTTATCACATTTAAGTGGTGAAAAAATTGTTTGAAAATCTGATGAAAATTTGAATTATTCTTCATTTAATGAAAATTTGTTTTCCCTTTAAAAGAATCATACCACAAAAAAAAAAAAAAAAAAAAAAAAATTACGGTGGACATAATTTAAATTTGTCAAAAGTGTTGTCTCTCTTTTTCTCTCATACACACACCAAAAAAGCTTTATCCAAAAGTGAAAATTCCAGATCAATTTTGTTTCTATGTAACCCGTTCTTGTTGTCTATATATTATTCTTTGTTGTATCAAAAGTGGACATTGAAGATGGAACTCTAACTTTTGTGGAAGTAAATCTTATTGCTAATCATAGTTAATTTTGAGTCTCTTTGATGTCTTAGTTGTCAGGAAATTCACATGATTCTTTTATTATGTAGATGAAGTAACAAGATTGTCGATCTTCTTCCTGCCGTAATGCTGTGAAAAGTAGGCCTCCAACGCTCTGGTCCTGCAGTTGCAGAGCCTGGTACGTACACCCTCACATGTTCAGCAGATGCGCACCGGGTGTTCGTTAATGTGTCTCAATAGTTGAGGAGTTAACTAAGTTTGTGTGTGGTGCTTCTAATTGCTCATTCATGAAACTGTACAACTATTTATGTTTTCATATGCTTATAAAATTTAGATTGCCCACCTGTCCAACTGTTTATGTGCTGATAAGGAAAATATAAGAACGGCACTATAGCTTTGATCAAGAACAGCTTGATGTTCAAGTCAGCGAACCACGTGGCTTCACATTACCACCACAATCTCAAAAATGCAGCCACCAAGTCAGCCCCTACTCCCAATTTTGACCAGGACTCCTCTATTTATTGTTCAAATATGCCCAATGCTGATGTAAAAATGATACTACAAATGGCCAGTTTCAAGTTGGACAATTTAGTTGAGACCGTTGACTTGATTTACTTATTTTTTCTCCTCTTAGGTGAAATTATATATCAAACGCAAATTCAAATTCGTCAAGATATAATTAGAAATATCTAATTATATATATTAGATAACAATAAGTTGGACAACAACAAAATTTCGCAAAATAACTCTACCAAGCAAACTAATTTATAAAAGTATTATGTAAAATTTCTGTCACCTAAGATATCGAAACAACAACTGTACATATCTACTATAATGTATAATGTATAATGCTATCAATTTTTTTGGGTTAAATTTATGTTATAAAATGTATACTGTATGCATATTATTATCAAACCATCAGCATTAATTTGTTTATATGTAACGTTTAGATAAGATCGCATTGAAAACTTATTATCACTTGCCATGTTATTCAAAGAAATTACATAGATGAATTATTGACAAGAATTGTTTTTTAATTGCAAATGTAAATATATACTTATATTTGATATGACGCATACCTATGTTCATATTTCTATTAACTAGAGAAAAAATTCACAGAAAGAAAAATTTAAACACAAAATATAATTACAGTATACTTCTTAAATTTATAAATCAATCATAATTTATAAAAATATTTATTTTGAAAGTGTAGCACGACCCACCCGCTTCGCGCGTGGGGGCCACCTAGTATCTATCTATACTATATATATAAACAAATGTAGTAGAGTATAAAAATTTTTTAAACTCTTAATACTAAATTCTTATGGATTCACTCTCATACGTGTCACTTCTCAAGTCTCCCCTCCCACTTTTCTTAATTTTTAATCATTTATCAATTATCTAAATCTCAAAAGCCAAAAGGATTATATATATTTAAATATGAACAACAAAGAGGTAGAGATAAAAATATAAAATAAAAAGATAACTATTCAAATTTCAACTACAAAATAATATAAAGAGTCAAATAAAAGATAAAAAAATAAACTAAATAAAAAATATTACGAGTCAATTAATTATAAAAATAAAAAGTTAACTATTTATATATGAACAATTAAAAAAATTTAAATAAAAAAATATTATGAGTCAAATGATTTTTAAAATAAAATGGTAATTATGTATATATGAATAACAAATAAATATAGATGAAAAAATATACAAAAATAAAAATATAACTATTTAATGAAAATTCAAATAAAAGATAACAAAATATTTAAATAAAAAAAAATGAGATTGGGATATAAATATCCCAAAAAGATGATAATTTTTTTAACGATCTATATTTATCTTTTGTTAGTTTGTTATAGAATTTCTATATATTTCAACTTAATCTTTTTAAAGTTTATCTTTAAGTGGAACTTAATATTTTATCTTTTAAAATCATCAATTAGTTATTCATACAAATTTTAAACATGATAGAATTCCATATATATCTTTTGTTTAAGCATAATCTTTTTAATATAAAAATAAGTTCTTGCAAAAGAAACCATGAATAGAAAATTGTGGGGAAAACAATCAACATTGAACCAATTCTGATCCCTTTTCGGGGCATGAGTTTTTGCATTTGTAAGAAAGTGAGTTCATATAAATGGATATTATTATTTTTAATTTTTTTTTTGTTACAATCTGTATTTTTCCTTATTTCTTTCTTTTTATTAATAATGTGTCATTTAATTGAGATTTAATTCTTTTTTTATATTTATAAAAGCAATGCAATTATCAATTTGTAGCTCTCCCACTTATTGATTATTTGTGTTTAATTTTTTTTTTTGGTGTAGATGTTAGATTGAAAATGAAGAACACATCAAAATTTATTGGATATGGGTTATACTTTAATGGCATGTTTGATTGGGTGGATTAGAGGATGAGATTGAGATTATTAATTCGTGGGTCCAATTATCCTATGTTTGTTTTAACATTTTGGTTTAGGATTATTAATCCAATGGATAATTAATCCAACAAATTTGTAAGATTATTAGTAATGGGGTAGGAGTGGGATTATTAATCTAATAGATATTAATCCAATTGGATAGTGAATACCACACTAATTTAATAGGATTATTAATACTTCATTATTAATCTTGTGAATGAAACATGACCTAAGTGTATTCATCAGTTGATTTTTTATTGTTGAGTATCCTATTGAAATAATTCATGATTAAATTTATTTTTAGTAACTCATTTCCTTTGAGAACTAAACCACAAATTTCTTCTTTGTTTAAATTATTTATTTATTTATTTAGATTCAGAGTTTGAGCAAATGGAAAATATCTCATATTTAAAAGGTTATTCTTTTTTTGAATAATTTAAATATTTATATTCTTTGTGTTCGTCAATTCAAGTATAATGCATTTTTAAACATTTAATTTTTTTTTTTATAATCATTCCAAACCTATTTGTGTTTAATGAATCAATATAACGAAAAAACAAATAGCATATAAAAATTTTTAACTACTAACTAAATATAGTGGAAATTAAAATTAATTTAATTTTAATTTATTATATTATATGAGATGATTAATGTAATATCTACCATTGATTAAACAAAATTAATGTTACTTAAATTTAATATATTAGTCATTTTGATTAATTATAATATGTCTTTATTACTATATTTTTGGTTGTTTGAAGTAATTCTTAGATAAATTAGCTATTATATATGTGATGATTTACTAATGTATGATAGTTTTTTAAAATTTTCAATAATGTGAAATATTAAATATTTTTAATGATGTGAAGTAAGATTTATATATACAAACCAAATAAAAATGTTAAGAAATATAAACAAATAATAAATTATTTTTTTAATAATTATTGACTTTTTAAAAATCTGTACATCGCACGAGTGACCACTAGTATGTATATATAAGAATTGCTCACTTTTTTTAACAACAAAATTAAGCCACCTGGACACACATGGGACAATGAGCAGCCTTTTTTTAGTTAATTAACCTGAAGTGACTAATGAAACAAACAGAGGATCTAGTACAATTTCGGTAAAAGTAGGTCAAAAAACAATTCATCCGTCGTTTATATATATATATATATATATATGTATACGAATTACTGGAGGTTCGTTTTTATTTATTTATTTATTTTTTATTTTGAATAATTTATTAATAGTGATTTATATATTGAGTGAAATATTTTTCATAATTACATAAATATTTTTGATCAATTATGAAATAAGTTTTTTTGTAATTATGCAAACATACTTAGTTAATTATGAAACAATTTTTTTTTTGTAATTACGTAAACATTCTTGGTCAATAATGAAACATGTTTTTTCATAATTTATTCTTGATTTTTTATTTTTAACAAATTACAAATACACTTGTGGGAGCCGAATAAATGAAATTGCTAATCAGCAAATAGGATACATCTGTAGACACCCCATTTTTGACCGTTCTCAAGACTTAAACGTCATCGTTTGAACACTCGATGATTATTCATGTTTGTGCTCGTCTTGAGTTCTCGGAGGTTTCGGCTACGCGCCTTACCTCAAGACCCCTCAACTCATTTGTTTTGTGTTTGGTTTTGCACCAAACACCATGTTGTTTTGCTTCTGAGGGTTGGAAATAGCTTGTTAGCCATCCCCACACCTCACCGGCCATGGCTGGAGGCCATCGGCTGTGTTTTTTTGCTACCGGCCAAATGTGTTGGCCGGTCGACATTGTTTTTGGTCGGCCAGCCATTGTTTTGATCAATCGGCCACTTTTTCTGGCCGAGACTTTTCTTGAGGAAGCTTGAACCTTTTGAACCCCTCGTTCTAGCTTCTTGAGGAAGTTTGAACCTTTGTTTTAACTTCTTGAAAAAGCTTGAACCTTTGCCTAGCTTTTCTAAGAAGCTTGACCCTTTTGCTCCAAACTTCTAAGAGAAGCTTCAACCTTTCTTAGCTTCTTGAGGAAGCTTGACCCCTTTGCTCTAGCTTCCTCAAGAAGCTTGACCCTTTTTGCTTTAGCTTCTAAGAGAAGTTTGGCCCCTTTGCTCCAAGCTTCAAGAGAAGCTTGGACCTTTGTTCCTCTATAAGAGAGAGCCTCTCCCTCATTAGAAAAGGTTCCAAAAAATTTTGCTAAGGCATACACATATATCTAGGGGTGCAACTCGGGCGGGCTCAACCCGAGCAACCCGAGCCCAGCCCGAGTTTTTTTAGGGCTTGGGCAACTATATCTTGTAATCTGGACGGGCTTGGGCAGATTTTTGATGACCGAATTGCAATTCGGGCCGGGCTTGGGTAGAACCAATGGCCAACCCGAGCAACCCGAACCCGAATTCAATTTAATATATTATATAAATTATGGTCTGGTTTTTTGGTCTCAAAGCTGCTGGTTTTGCTGAAGCTACAAGGGTAACACACTTTACCCTCTTTTGGTCTTTATTTTGCTTCATCTTTTAGCCATACTTGCAAGCATTTTCGAGCTTTGTCATAAACTGAAAAAAGTCTTATTTTGAGCTCCTTTTGAAGTTTGTTTAAGACCACTTTTGTGTTTGGGGTTGTCTACTCCCTCTTAGGCCTTATTTAGCCTCATTTTTGTGCCTTTTTTGTGAGCTTCGGGACCACCTTGTATTGGCCTTCTCACCACTGAAATCCATAGATTTCAATGGTGGGAATGATGTTTTGAGGTCCTAAGAAGGAGAGGGCCATTCCCTCTCCTTATTCTCTTGTTTACTTGTATTTTTCGCCTTACAAAGGAGCCCATATTTGCATGCATCCCAAGCTTGGTTCATGCCCTTTTTGGTGAGTGTTAGGACCTGCATAAACTCTGTCCAATGCTGGTTTTTCCATATTAGATGTCCTTCTTGCATGTGTAGAACAACTCCTTTCATGGCCTTTCAAAGGAGCACCTCATTTTTGCATGTATTAGACACATTTCAGTGGGTATTTGGTCATATTTTGACATGCCATGAATATGTTTTTGGCTGGTTTGGTGGTCCCTCATATGCTTCATATGCTTGTAGTGTAAACCATGCTTACTAGCTTACATTGCATGTTATTTTGGTCCTCCATTCTAGCATATTTTGGCCATACCTTAAACTGATTTTGTGTATGTTTTGGATTGCCTTAGCTCTGTTTTTATGTCCCATGGTCGAATGGTACTTGCCATGTATGCTTGTAGTGTAATAGCCATGCCTAGTTTTGAGTTTTGAAACCTATTGCATGCTTATATTGAGGTGTTTGCATGTTTTGGCATCATTGGGTATAATATTTCAGAGCTTATACTTGTGCCATACTCCCATGTTTTCTATGCTTTAAGCGCTTTTAAGAGTTGTGCTTGTATGCCATGTTACAATGTGTTGTGCATGTTATGTTGTTAGCATTGTGTATGCCATGTCACTCCTTGCATTGTGTGTATGCTAGGTGGTTAGTTGCATTGAGCATGCCATAGTTCATATAGCATTGTGTGTGCCATATAGTCCATAGCATTGTGTATGCTAGGTCACATGTTTGCATATTTAGGTTGTATGCCTATTGCATATTGCTTGCTAGCATACTCGTTTTGCATTAGTTTGTTTGCATGCTTAGGTTGCATAGCATTGAGCATGCATCCCTTGCGTCTTGATCAATCATGATAGAGGTTGGGGCCCTTTATGTGTTTTGTCCATTTCATTCCATATTGAATTGCACACTTGACTCTTTGGCCATCATGCATGGAAATGCATGATTTGTGGTCCGAGAGTCGAGTACCATACTCCCTTGAGTCTTAAACATGATAGGAAGGGTGGTTGTGCATACATTGCTTTGAAAATGCATTGTCATGCTTTGTTTTCCCTCTGCTGCTGTCAAACAGACTTCTGCAAGAAGAGGTGGCTGGTCGGCCATCTTCAGTGCCGGCCGGCTATCCATTGTTGGCCGAGAGCCTCACAACTGGTCGATGACCACTTTTCCATGGTCGGTGACCATCCCTCTTGGGCGGCAGCATCCCAGAGTGATCAGGGAGTGGTTCAGAAGCATCAAGAATATTTTCACAATGCTCAGAGGTGCAGAACAGTGCAAACAGAGGCAATAGTGGCATGTCAACGGGTTTCCGAGCGAGGCGATCGAGCATGCATTATTCAAGCATTCCGAGGCGGGGCTGCGACCACCTCCTTTTGTAATTAATTTATTAAGTGATTAGGGTTTTGTAATATTTAATTAGCTAGGGTAGCTAATTATTTATTCAGTTTGTGTTATTTATCCGGACCCTCCGAGAGAGGGCCAATTGTTGTAATAAGTATGCGTGTGTGTGATGTATGTCTTCCAACCCCACGTCTTTCTCCCTTTTATTTACCAGCTTATGATGGTTAGATTAGGGCATATTTAAATTAGCATACTTATGCTCGCATGGTTTGCATCATTCATCTGTATTGCATGCACCAGGCTCGGCGCATCATAGTAACTACATTGTATTTCAATTCCAAGTTGAATACTTTTGTTAGTTGTAGCATTTCACATGCCATCTTTAGAATAGCCGAGCTTATTGTAGTTGCATTCTGCATGTGTTGCTTTAGGCATTTCAGCATAGTTAGGATCATGCATGGATTTCTAACATAGCTTCTGTTTTGGCTTGGAGTACTTGGTAAGTGTTTATGCTTAGCATCCTTGCATGCGTGTGAGTGTTGCCATATTAGCATGCTTACCATGAGGCTATGTGCTTATGTGATATACCTACCTGAATGCCTGTGGGTGAAGGTTGGATTATCTGAATTGGAATAATGCATTGACTGTGAGTCTTAAGCCCACTTGAGAGTGGCAAACCATCACGTTTTCTAAGCCCACCCGATGGTGGCAAATCCATGTCTTAGCCTACTTGCGGGTAGCACCATCAAACCATTTTCAAAATAAACAAACATGAGATATACTGTTCCAATTTAGGTGATCCAGTCTATACTTGTATGCTGTGTGCATCACGTAGTAAATCTAGGCTAATAACCGAAATAAGAGCACATAATGTTTTCAAAACTCGATATCATGCTTAGTACAGGCCGATCTTTGATCGGGCGAGCGGGGGTGCTCACGAAATGACCTTCCCCAATCGTACCCAAGTTCCCGAGCCGAGGCAACTTTGGTGATGACAGACACGTGGCCTTAGACAAACGAGTCAGGGTTTCCTAAATTCCCCAAAATAAAATATTTAGGTAGTGACTCTGTATCTGGCAAAGCAGTCCATGTTTGGCACTTCTTTCTAAAAAATCTGTTTTCAAAAATGATTTGCCGGATTTGAACTATTTGATGATTCATCGGTCTTGCATTGCACTCTGCGAGATTAGATACAGGACCGTGACATTTGAGTCCTGAACTGTAATGAGCCCAACGAACAAAACAGGATTTCCCTCCTGGGACGTTCGGGGACGTGTACAACATCCAAGCCCATTATTGAATTGGTAACTGAACAAGATTGTTAAATGATGAATACAGTGGTTGATGATGAAGAGGACACTATGGTAGTTAGGTGTACTTTCTTTAGATTATTTTGTTTCTTTTTAGCAAATAAGGTCAGTCCTAGAGTTTTACCTTTATGTTTATGGGCTGAATGTGTGATTGAAAATAGCCCTCTTGGTTATGGAAAGGTTCAGTTGGAGCATTTGCAGGTAGCACTTGCTAAGTTAGATGACCTCAAAGCTGATGTATAGGATCCTTTAGAGGAATTTAACTTAAGGGATCAAGCCTTTAAGAGGCCCATCTTTGTCAATGCAAAGTTATCTAATAAATGTAAGGACAGACTAGTTGGCCTTCTTTCTTATTATATGGATTGTTTTGCATAGAATTATGATGAAATGCCTGACTTGGACAGATCATTAGTTGAGCATAAGCTCCCAATACGAAGTAACTATGTTCCTCATAAACAGCATCCAAGAAGAATGACAAATGAGATAGTGCTATTAGGTAAAGAGGAAATTGAAAGACTGCTTAAGGCAGGGTTCATAAGAATTGCTAGATATGTTGAGTGGCTATAAAATGTGGTGTCATGAAAAAGAATCGAAAATCAATAGTCTATATAGATTTTAGGAACTTGAATACTGCAATTCTCAAAGATGAGTACCCAATGCATGTGGTTGATCTATAGTAGATTCAGCAGCCAAGCATGAAGTCTTGTTTTTCATGGATGGACATGCTGGGTACTATTAGATATTTATTAACCTAGAAGACACCCACAAAACAGCTTTCAAGTGCCCTGGGGCCTTAGGTACTTTTGAATGGGTTGTTATGCCTTTTGGTCTAAAGAATGCAGGTGCAACCTATCAGAGGGTTATGAATTTAATCTTCCATGATCTGATTGGGAAATTTTTGGAAGCCTATGTGGCCATCAAGTCAGAAAGTTTTGATGAATATTTAGACCACTTTCAACATACCTTTCAAAGAATGAGGTCTCACAAGCTAAAAATGAACCCATTAAAGTGTGTATTTGGGGTTTATGTTGGAAACTTCTTAGGTTTCTTGGTTCATCGAAAAGGTATTAAGGTGGATGTAAATAAGACCAAAGCTATACTAGTAGTACCACCACCAGCCAAGAAGAAAGAGATATAGAGCTTTCTGGGTAAAGTGAATTTTCTAAGGAGGTTCATAGCTAATTTGGCTGGGAAGACTTTGGCTTTCTCACATTTGGTAAAAGCCAAGTTAGATATGGATTTGAACTGGAGGAAGCCTCAACAAGAGGCTTTTGATTTAATTAAGAAATACTAATGAATCCGCCAGTTTTGATGCCTCCCATCAAGGGAAAACCACTAAAATTGTACATTTCAGCTTGTGAAGGGTCTATTGGGTGCCTATTAGTTCAGGATAATGAGAGTGGCCATAAGTAGGCCATCTATTATATTAGCATAAGATTAAATGATGCAGAAACTAGAAATAGCTCAGTGGAAAAGCTGTGTCTGGCTTTATATTTGCTGTTGTTAAGCTAAGGCATTACATGTTACCTTCAGAAGTGTGGGTGGTGGCCCAAACAGATGTGATTAAATACATGCTGTCTAAGCCTATTATGGGGGGAAAACAAGGTAAATGACTGTTGGCTTTAATAGAGTATTGCTTCAAGTATGTCCCTTAGAAAGCTATTAAAGGCCAAGACTTCGATGATTTCTTGGCTGAGCACCCTTGTTCTTCCGTCGATGAGGATTTGTTTGAGGTAAACTGTCATGACCCAAACCGGCCCCTAAAAGTTTAGATCATAACTGGCCAGCAATCATTCGATTACCTACAGCCTCAAACAGGTTACAAAATATTTTTAATTATAGGGCTCAAGCGGAAGGAAATAACGTAAGTATGATGTCCATTGAGCAATGCCTAAATGATCAAGTTATGTCATACCCATATACATGTTTGACGTACAACCACAAGTTAAGCACAACAAAACCTGTTAAGTACAACAAAACCTTCACCATTTAATTACAAGTTCACAAAACCCTCTTGACAAAACAAAATGAAAAAAGGCTTAACTAAGACTTAGACCTAGCACGAACGGATCAACAAAACGCCGTCAAGTAGGCTTGACAAGACAGGTTCACAAAAGCAGATCCGGGGTTGACCCTAAGGCTGTTCTCCCTACTATTCACCTACATACATATAACATAAGAAGTGTGCGAAGCTCAATGAATAATAATAAAGTGGAGAGATATAAATTCATAGCTTTGTATTTAAAGAAAGCACGCTAATGAAATACAACACTTTTCAAGTTGAAGCATTCATGTCATTACCCATTTCACATTTACAGAACAGCCTCAGACCTATAACTACAGAATGGCCTCGGGCCCATAACTATAGAACGACCTTGGGCCCACACTGACAGAATGACCTCAGGCCTAATAACTACCAGAACGACGTTAGGCCCATATACGATAGAACAACCTCAGGCCCAAATATGACAGAACGGCCTCGGGCCCACATATAACATATTTCAATTCAAATTCGTAAAGTTCAATCATACTGCATTCAATGCAACTTCCAGAACATATAGCAATCAAAAATTCATTCTATTACTCACAACGATTTTGGCCATGCGATGATCCTTCTTGCAAGCAACCTACATAACATGGCACACATACAATTCGGTAAACAATTCATTCACCTTTCTTTTAATTTAGCCATATAGGTGTCAATGAGTTTCTATTTATCTTTAACTTTTCGGAGGGTCTAAACATGGTTAAAAACATGTTTAGCAATTGACGGATTTCTTTATTGGTTTCTGCACATGCAGAAGCCCCTTACCACACGTGTGGAAGGTGTCGCACGTGTAATAAAAATAGATTGCTCGACATTGTTTCACTCTAGTTTCCACACATGCAGAGCTCATAACTACATGTGCGGAGCTGGGTTCATCTGTGCAGTTTGAAAATCAGACCTACTTCAAGCTTCCAAACTCATTTTTAAGCCTCAATTCATGTAAATCCACTTCAAAAACATGACATATATGCATAATTAAAGTGTAACTCAAGCTCAATTGAATTAAACCTTGCTTAAATCCCAAAATCTGAACCCTAGCTTCCATGATTTCATGGGTTTCTTGATTTCCTTCCAAATTCAATTAGATTTTCACTTTGTATGTAACTCTTTGAGTTCAAATCACACAAAATCTAAGGATTAAGGCCCAACTTTTCACAATCAAACTCAAGGCAAGCAAATATAAATAAATTGACTCTTAAATCAAGCAAATCCAAAGAATCCAAGTTCAATTTCATGAATATAGTTCATTTAAGCTTATGATTCAAAACCCTAACTCATTTGAGTGTGTAATCTCCATTTTAAGTCTTGATTTTAATCAATTGTGGAGTTATTCCAAGAGCTTTAGTTGAATTATACATACCTTGAGCTAGCTTCTTGATTTCTCTACAATTTCCCTAATCTTCCAAGTCTCTAGGTTGATTCCTCATTTTCTCTTCTTGTTCTTCCTCTCTAGCCAAGTTGTTGATTTATGAAAATATCGCTAAGGCTTTTTCTAGAGCCTAATTCAACATATATATACCTCTTAATCAAGGGTGATTAGGTTTCTTAATTAAGGGTAAGCCTTAATTAATTCAAACTAAAGCTAATTGATTCAAGATTTATTTAATTAAAGGTAATTAATTCGTTATGAATCATATTTTTACCAAACTTCACACTAGGCTCTAAGAAATAAGCTAATCAAAGATATTAAATCAATTTTGGTTTATGGCGCCTCTAAGGCCTTCATATTTTAGTTCAAAGTTGTAAATTTCAACAAGTTTTTCCTACAACAACAAATATGAATTCGAATAATATAATTCACACAATTACACATGCAATTTCACACAAAACATATAATCATACATATAATAAAAACAATAAAAAAAAAATACAGGGTATGGTTATCACAGTCTTCCCCCCTTTAGTAAGTTTGGTCCTCCAAACTTGTGTTACCTCAAGTCGAAAATAAATCCGGATATTGCTGTCTCATTTCCTCTTCCTTTTCCCATGCGACTTCTTTCCCATAATGTTCTGTCTATTCAACCATCACCATCGAGATTATCTTGTTCCTCAACTAATTTACTCACCGATCAAGAATTTGAATTGGCTTTTCTTCATACACCATATTGTTATCCAAGGCAATTCGATGATGATCAATAACATGAGAAGGATCCCGAAGGTAGCCACGCAACATCGACACATGAAATACATTATGTATTTGTTCCATACCCAGTGGCAAAGTAACACGATAGGTAACCGGACCCAATCTTTCCAAAATCTGAAACGGACCTATGTATCGCGGTGCCAATTTTCCTTTTCTCCCAAATCTTGTTTGCTCTTTCATCGGAGTGACTTTGACAAAAACATGATCACCGACATCATATTCTAAATCCCTCCTCCTTTGGTCTATGTAGCTCTTTTGTCGGCTTTGGGCGATTTTCAACCTTTGTTGAATGATCTTGATTTTCTCAATAGTAACTTGTACAATTTCTGACCTAAACAATGCTCGTTCACCAACTTCGGTCCAACAAATTGGAGGCCGACTTTTCCTTCCGTATAAAGCTTCATATGGCGCCATTTCTATACTTGAATGGAAATTGTTGTTATATGCAATTTTTGCCAAAGGTAGGTAAGTCTCCTAACTTCCTTGAAAGTCAAAAACAATCACGCGAAACATGTCCTCCAACGTTTGTATTGTTCTTTCTGATTGGCCATCAGTTTGAGGGTGGAACCTTATGCTGAACCTCAACTTTGTTCCCATTGCGTCCTGTAAACTCTGCCAATACCTTGACACAAATTTAGGATCTCTGTCGAAGTCAATCAAAACTGAACACCATGTAATCGGACAATCTCATTTATATACATAGTGGAAAGTTTATCCACATTATAAAAAGATTTCACAGGCAAAAAGCGAGTGGATTTGGTCAGTCTATCCATAACTACCCATATAGAATTCATACATTGAGGCGTTCGGGGTAAGCCAATAACAAAATCCATGGTTATATGCTCCTACTTTCATTCAGGAATATGGAGGGTCTAAAGTAAACCCCCTGGTCTTTGGTGCTCCAATTTTACTTGTTGACATTTAGACATTTAGAAACAAACTCTGCGATCTCTCTCTTCATGTTAGGCCACCAAAAGGTTTGATTGAGATCTTGGTACACTTTTGTGTTTTCGGGATGCATTGTAAACTTAGACTTATGCGCTTCCTCTAAAACTCCCCTTTTAATTTCTAGAACATTTGGAACACACAATCTTTCTTTAAACTTCAACACTTGGTTTTTCAAAGTGAATCCTAGTTTCGGTTTTGTTTCTATCTCATCACATATCTTCTTAAGAAGATTATCCTCCATTTGCTTTTGTTTAATTTTTTCAATGATAGCCGGATGTACTGAAATTGCGGCTAACACTCTGCCCTGTTCACGTACTACAATTTCTACTTCTATTCTTTCTAGGTCAAGTAGTAACTCTTTCCGCCTCGTAAGTAAACATGATAGATTTCCCATGGACCTTCTGCTCAAAGCATCTGGTACAGTGTTGGCTATACCGGGATGGTAGTGAATTTGTAAATCATAATCTTTAATAAGTTCTAACCATTGTCTTTGATGCATGTTTAACTCCTTTTGAGTATAAAAGTACTTTAAGCTTTTCTGGTTGGTGTAGAGTTCACAAGTTGCTCCATAAAGATAATTTCGTCATATCTTTAATGCTAAAACCACCACGACAAGCTCCAAGTAATGTGTAGGGTAATTCTTCTCATAAGGCTTCAGTTGACGAGAAGCATAAGCAATCACCATTCCATTCTTCATAAGAATACATCCCAATCCTTTATGAGAAGCATCACTGTAAATGACAAACCCTTCTGCACTTGATAGTAGGGCAAGGACTAGTGCTGTGATTAGCCTTGTCTTCAATTCGTGGTAAGCCAGCTCCCTTTGTACTGTCCACTCAAATGGAACACCCTTCTAAGTCAATTGAGTAAGCGATACTGCAATCTTGGAAAAATCTTTCACAAATCTTCTGTAGTAACCTGCTAAACCCAAGAAACTACGCACTTTTGTAACATTAGTAGGAGTGGGCCAGTTCACAATAGCTTCTATTTTTTCTGGGTCAAGAGAAATACCTTCTTTATTAATTACATGCCCCAAGAATACTACTTCATGCAACCAGAACACACATTTCTTTAATTTAGCATACAACTTCTCGTCTCTAAGTGTTTGAAGAATTATTCTCAAATGCTTCTCATGCTCCTCCTTACTTTTCGAATAAATAAGTATATCATCAATGAACACAACGACAAATTCATCCCAGTATTGTTTAAAACTTTGGTTCATTAAATCCATGAAAGCCAGCGGTGCATTAGTAACCCAAATGGCATAAATGGAAATTCGTAATGCCCTACCTAATTCGAAAAACAGTCTTTTCAACATCTTTAGCCTTAATCTTCAATTGGTGATATCCAGATCTCAAATCTATTATTGAAAATACCTGCGCTCCCTACAACTGATCAAATAAATCATCAATCCTGGGTAAAGGATACTTATTCTTTACAGTTACCTTATTAAGCTCCTCATAATCAATATATAATCGGAGTGTCCCGTCCTTCTTCTTGACAAAAAGAACTGGTGTGCCCCAAGGCGAGGTACTTGGTCGAATGAACCCTTTATCAAGCAATTCTTGAAGCTGCACTTTTAGTTCTTTCATTTCAGCCGTTGACATTCTATAAGGAGCTTTCGAAATCGGTTGAGTTCCTGGCACAACATCAATTAGAAATTCAATTTCACGGTCCACTAATTCTCCTGGCAAATCTTCCCGGAAGACATTTGGAAACTCGCTCACAATCAGAATATTATCAACACATACATTTGTTGCCTGTACATTCAGAATATTGCACAAATAACCCTGACAACCTTTTTGAAGTACCTTACTCACTTTCATAGGTGATATCAAATAGGGTGGAGAAAATACCCCATGTGCCACAAAAGTAAATTCATTTTGTCCCGGAGGTCAAAAGACAACGTGTTTAGACACACAATCAATGGTTGCACGATATCTACTTAATTAATCCATTCCCAAAATTATATCAAAATGATCCATAGCAAGAGGCATCAAATTAGTGTATAACTGAACATCCCCAATGAGAATCTCACATGCATGATAAATAGAAGCACATAACATAGAACCCCTAGATGGCGAGGACACACACAACACATAATCTAAGGGTTCCAAGGATCTATCCAAATTACTAAAAAAAGCATTTGACAAAAATGAATGGGTGGAACCTGAATCAAGTAACACATGAGTAAGTTGGCCATTAATAGAGAGTGTTCTTGAGACTACCACCCCTGTATTCTGAACGTCACCAAGAACAAGGGCAAAGACTCTCTCATGTCAAACATTATCTCTAATAGTGGCGGGTTTTGCAGTAGTCTTTGTTACCGGAGTCGAAGCGGTTGAACTCGCAGCTGGCCTATTCGTATTTTGTTGCTTATTTTGGGGGGTAATTCTTTGCTATATGGTCGGTTTTCCCACATCTAAAGCAAGCCCCAGTTGTTTGGTAGCAAACTCCACGGTGTTTCTTTCCACATTTCAGACAGCTTGGTGTTGAATCGTGAGTAGATCCAGAAGTATTTGAGGTCCCTAGATTCAATTTGTTGCTTTGAGATGATGCTAACCCTCTCTGTACATTGGATCCCTCTCTTTTTCCTTTCTATTCTAAGAATCAGTTTCGAGTAGCCATATTATTTTCAGTCATTAAGGCCTTGTCCAACATTGCGCTTCATACTTGGCAACTGTTTTGTTTCCTTGTCTCAGTCTTTCAAATTCTACCACTTTCCTATCTCAAACACATTGCGGGAAATATTTTTCATAAAAGACCTCCAGAAATTGTGTCCAATTGATTCCCTGATGTTCATCCCGAATAAGCATCCACCATCAACGTGCTTCGTCTTCTAAAGTAAAAGCAGCAAGTAGCACTTTTTGTGCCTCGGTATAAGGGAAAACCTCAAACAATTTTTCTATTCCCAACACCCAAGCTTTGGCCTTGAGTGGGTCCACACCTCTGTGAAACAAAGGCGGCTTCATTTTCTTTAACTCCTTTGTGAGTGCAATTGTTCGATAATCTGCTTGATTGTTTTGTATTACTTGAGGGTTAGGTACAAGTGCCAGTTGCAGCAGTTGTTGTTGTTGTTGTCTCATAGCTTCTACCATTTCCATTATCATTCTTTCCATTTTATCATGCCGAGTGGATGTAGATTCCTCAAATTTATTCGCCCTTGTTCTCACCATAATCTACATGACAATATATGACAACACACAGAAAATATTCACAACATCTTTATTTCATACTTCATATCACATTTCATATCATTTTCATGTCGTATAAATGCATCATGAATGCAACTTAAATCTTTTCTAGACTCCTTATTGCTTAACTGGACCAGTGTGTGAGATAATAACACGTGCTCTGATACCACTTTGTTGACCCAAACCTGCCCCTAAAAGTTTGGATCATAATCGGCTATTAATCACTCGATTACCTATGGCTTCATATAGGTTATAAAATATTTTTAATCATGGGGCCCAAGCGGAAGCAAATAACATAAGTATGATGTCCATTGAGCAATGCCTAAACGATCAAGTTATGTCATACCCATATACATGGTTGACTTACAATCACAAGTTAAGCATAATAAAACTAGTTAAGTATAACAAAACCTTCACCATTTAATTACAAGTTTACAAAACCCTCTCAACAAAACAAACAGACAAAAGGATTAACCAAGATATAGACTTAGCACGAACGGATAAACAAAACGCCGTCAAGTGGGCTTAACAAGACAGGTTCGCAAAAGTAGATCTTGGGCTGACCTTAAGGCTGTTCTCCTTGTTGTTCACCTATATACATATAACATAAGAAGTGAGCGAAGCTCAGTGAATAATATTAAAGTGGAGAGATATAAATGCATAGCTTTGTATTTAAAAAGAAGGGTAAACTGCCAATAGGTCCTAATAGTTAGACTTAATTCCCATCAAGTCCTATTGAAAATAAGTCTTGGTTAAATTGTCGCTAAAAATAATTTTTTTGTGACAATTTTTTACATACGTCGCTAAAAATTGACAATTGGTGATTTTCTTTTGTCATGATTTTTATAAATTGTCACTAAAACTTACAATTAGTGTCCTTTTTTTATTACAAATTTTTCCTATAGGACCTATTAGACAATAAGTCCACTTATTAGGACTTATACGTAAGTACCCCATTAAAGAAAGCACGCTAATGAAATATAACACTTTTCAAGTTGAAGCATTCATGTCATTACCCATTTCATATTTACAGAATGACCTTGAGCCCATAGCCACTACAACGGCCTCAGGCCCAACATCTACCAAAATGGCCTTAGTCCCACATATGACAGAACGACCTCAGGCCCACATACGACATAATGGCCTCGGGCCCATATATAACATATTTCAATTCAAATTCGTAAAGTTCAATCATATTGTATTCAATGCTACTTCTAGAACATATAGCAATCATAAATTCATGAATAATTAGAATTTAATTCACAATACTATTACTCACAGCGATTTTGGCCACGCGATGATCCTTCTTGCAAGCAACCTACACAGCATGGCACACATACAATTTCGGTAAACAATTTATTCACCTTTCTTTTATTTTAGGCACGTATGTGTCAATGAGTTTCCATTTATCTTTTAACTTTCTGGAACGTCTAAACATAGTTAAAAACACGTTTAGAGGGTCCCAGAGGTTAACATCAATTGATGGATTTCTCCCGTGGTTTCCGCATGTGAGGAAGCCCCCCACCGCACATGCGGCCCACATGTGCAATAAAAACAGATTGCTCAGCTCTATTTCACTCTGGTTTCCGTATGTGTGGAGCTCACAACTGCACGCATCTGTGTAGTCCAAAAATTGGTCCAACTTCAAGCTTTCAAACTCATTTTCAAGCCCCAATTCATGTAAATCAACTTCAAAAACATGATATATATATATATATATACATCTATATACACATAATTAAAGTGTAACTCAAGATCAATTGAATTAAACCTTGCTTAAATCCCAAAACCTTAACCCTAGCTTCCATGATTTCATGGGTTTCTTCATTTCCTTCCAAATTCAATTAGATCTTCACTTTGTATGTAACACTTTGAGCACAAATCACACAAAATCTAAGGATTAAGGCCCAACTTCTCACAATCAAACTCAAGGCAAACAAATATATAGAAAATGACTCTTAAATCAAGCAATTCCAAAGAATCCAAGTTCAATTTCATGAATATAGTTCACTTAAGCTTATGATTCAAAACCCTAACTCATTTGAGTGTGTAATCTCCAATTTTAAGTCTTGATTTTAAACAATTGAGGAGTTATTCCAAGAGCTTTAGTTGAATTATACATACCTTGAGCTAGCTTCTTGATTTCTCTACAATTTTCCCAATCTTCCTAGTCTCTAGGTTGATTTCCTCCCTTTCTCTTCTTGTTCTCCCTTTCTAGCCAAGTTGTTGATAATATGAAAATATCTCTAAGCCTTTTTCTCGAGCCTAATTCAACATATATATATATATATATATATTCCTCTTAATCAAGGGTGATTAGGTTCCTTAATTAAGGGTAAGCCTTAATTAATTCAAACTAAAGCTAATTGATTCAATTAATTAAAGCTAATTAATTTGTTTTGAATCCTATTTTTACCAAACTTCACACTAGGCCCTAAAAATTAGGTTGATCACAGATATTAAATCAATTTTGGTTTCTGGCACTTTTAAGGCCTTCAATTTTCAGTTCAAAGTTGTAAATTTCAACAGGTTATTCCTATAACAACATATATGAATTCAAATCATATAATTCACACAATTACGCATGAAATTTCACACCAAACATGTAATCACACATGTAATAAAAACAATTAAAGAAAAATGCGGAGTTGGGTTATCACATGAACCATGCAGAAAATGTCATTTGGAGGCTAATGTTTGACGTCTCTAAAATAGAAGAGGGTGTTGGAGTCGGTGTTGTGTTTGTGGCACTTATTGACCAAGTACATCAGTTTTCATACCAACTAGATGAGCAGTTTATCATATTTAATAATCAGGCTGAATATAAAGCCTTGATTATAGGTCTAGAACTGGCTATAGAACTCAGAATTACCAGTCTACAAGTATTTGGTGATTCACAATTGGTCATTAAGCAAATTAAGGGTGAGTATATGTGTGCTAACGAGGCCATAGAAGAATATTTAATTAAGGTTAAGTGGTTGGCATGTTTTTTCAGCCATATTAGTTTTTAGCATATGTTTCGGCTAGAAAATAAGCAAGCCAATGAAATGGCCTAGGTAGCCTCAGGTTTGAGAATTTTGAATTGGAGCCAAGAAAGAATAATCAGGATTCAAAGGAGAAATTTCTCTAGATTGAGGGATCGACAGAAAAATTTCTTTCCAGTAATGCATTTAGAGGTGGTAGAAGGGGATTGGAGATGTCCTTTGATCAAGTACTTAATGAACCTTGGAGAAAAGGCTGGTAGACAAGTTAAGTATTAGGCCTTGAATTATGTCATCATGAGAGATGACTTGTTTAGAAGGGCTCATGATGGCATGACATTACTATTTATAGGCCAAGATGAGCAAATGAAAATAATGGCTGAAGTGCATGAGGGCATATGTGGTGCTTATTAAGCTAGAGAGAAGATGAGGTGGATGGTAAATAGGTATGGCTATTTCTAGCCAACAGTGGGGAAAGACTGTATAACTTATGCCAAGGGGTGTCAAACATGCTAGAAACATGGCAAACTCCAGAGGGTACTAGCAGTTGTGCTGCATTCTATGGCAAAACCCTAGACTTTTAGAGGATGGGCAATGGATTTGATTGGGAAAATTTTCCCCCCTTCCTCAAAGAAGCATTCTTACCTTTTAGTGGCTACAGATTAATTCACTAAATGGATTGAAGCAGTGCCATTGAGAATGGTGACCCAAAGCCATATGATTGATTTTATAAAGAAAGACATAATACATAGGTTTTGGTTACCTCAATCGATCATAGTGAATCAAAGAAGCTGGGTTACCTTTTAATGGAGATGAAATTAAGGAATTTGCCAAAGAATATGGCATTCAAATACTCAATTCATTACCTTATTATGCTCAAGCCAATGGGAAGCTAAGTCTACTAACAAAATAATAAAAAGTACCTTGGAAAAAATGGTTGAAGAGAACCCTAGAGATTGACATAATTTGCTATCCAATGTATTATGGGCTTATAGGAACTCAAAGAAAAACAGTATTGGAGCTACTCCTTTTGAATTGGTATATAGCCATGATCCAATGTTGCCCCTAGAGGTGACAGTCCAGTTCAACAGAGTGGCCTCGTACTATGACATCCCTGTCAATGAGTATGCTGAGGCCATGATGGTGGAGTTACATGATATGGAAGAAAGAAGAATTATGACCTATAACCGTCTTTTGGCTCAGAAAAGAAAAATTGAAAAGGCTTATAATAAAAGAGTGAAGGCCAAGGTGTAGAAGAGATAATGTCCAAATCTTGGAGACCTAACTACCCTAATGTCCTCTTCTACTATGCCTCTAAGCAGAACCACACTGCAGAGAAGGAGCCCATAGTCTTCGGGGAGGTCTACAAGAGATAATCACCGGGATTCACGCTAGGATCACGAACAATATCAACTAGACAATAAATGCCCACAGAGATCTGAGAAGAAGTATACAGAATTTTCTGAGCCAACTAGTTAGATTTTGCTAAAAATTAAGCACTAGACGTTCAAGTGGCCGGCTAAGATGTCTAGACCACGAACATGAGGAGGAGAAACTAGAGATATAAGGATCATGGTCACATGACTAACAAGTGTTACGCATTGAAGGATCATTTGGAAGAATTAGTGCGAGAAGGTCACCTAACTAATTATCTCCCAAAGAAGGTTGCGCCGACCAATGCGTTAACCACGTGGCCCGAGTCTCCTCCACTAGGCATGATCCATATGATTTACAGTCTCCCACTATTGAATAGGGTAAATACAGTTTAGTATAACTGGCACCAAAATCTTCCCAGCCCAACCCTGAATCAACTAGGCAATTGAAACAGGAACGAGTAGCGCTGAATAATGAAATCAATTTTTCTGATGTTGATCCAGAGGGTCTAACTCTACCCCACAATGATGCTCTGGTTATTGAGTTGTGGGTGAATAAGTTCTCCGTTGAACGCATCTTAGTTGATCGAGGAAGTACATCTGAAATTGTGTACCACAAGACGATCCGTAAGCTCGTGCCAGCCAAATACCATCTTTTGGCTTCAATGCGTACCCAGAGTATCCCTTAAGGAAGATCATACTACCAGTGTGTGTTGGCACCCAGAAACTAAACGTAGAATTCTTAGTTGTCAAGCTTCTCTCATTCCATATGATTATGGGCCGAACATAACTCCACGCAATGAATGTCATTTCGAGCACTTAACCATCAGCTTCTTCATTTTCTGACTCAGTATGGCATTAAGCAAATTCGTGGATCACAAATGTCGGCGACAGATTATTATTTGACAGCCTTGGTAAAGAAACCAAAAGAGCTCGAGGTCAATTAACTAGAAATCTCGTACCAAAAAGGTCTGGAAGATGTGGGGAAAATTCCAATTGAAAAGGTGACGAAAGATTTGGATCGGGTTGTGATACTTAATGATCCTGAGAAATTCTTTATGATTGGCACTAGCCTCAATGTTGTTGAATGACAAGAACTAGTAGGTTTTCTACTCACCAACATCGACGTTTTTTCCTGGACCCCGTATGACATGCCTGGAGTGGATCTAGAAGTGGCTATGCACCGCTTGAATGTCGACCCCAATACCAAGCTAGTTATTTAGAAGAGTTGTCGTTCAGCTATTGAGCATATCGTCGTCGTAATTGAAGAAGTTGACAAATTACTGGAGATTGGGGCTATCCAGGAAGTCACCTATTCCACGTGGTTGTCTAATACTATCGTGGTGAAAAAGAAAATAGACACGTGGAGTGTGTGCGTTGATTTTATGGATTTGAATAAGGCCTGCCCCAAAAATTGCTTTCTTTTACCTCGAGTTGACCAACTTGTGTACGCCACCACTTATCATCAACGCATGAGTTTCCTAGACACCTATCGAGGTTATCATCAAATTGCCATGGATCCTGCCGATCATGACAAAACAACATTTCTCACTCCAAAGGGAACCTATTGCTATAAGGTCATGCCCTTCGAACTGAAAAATACCGAAGCAACTTATCAGAGGTTGGTCACAACCATGTTGAAAGACTAAATCAGCAAAACCATGGAAGTTTACATTGACAACATGGTGATGAAGTCTAAGCAAAAAAACACTCATTTAGCCGATTGCTGCCTGGGTAACCGTCGTCCATTTTGTTCCTTAGATTCCACTACACTTCTACAACCAAAGTCGCTGGGTGCTTGCTGGTTCATTTCTGCGTCCAACTCTGCTAGACTCTTCCCTTCCCTCCTGCTATTGAAGAACAACATTCCCAACATAAATGGTCTTCTAGAGATCCTATTCCCTAGCTCGTATTTCCGAGTTTCATTGGTAATGGATTTCCAGAAAGCATGAGTGAACCTAAGTTGCGTTCTGAGCTTCATCGGCAACAGGATCCTAGACGCGATGGCGAACTTTGGCAATTTGAGCTTCTGCACGATGGTGGTTGAGTTAAAATAACAAAATCATAGGTTCAAAGGAAGTGTAACTTTAAATAAGCTGTAGAAGCGCCACTTTCAATGTCATTAGGCGGACGCCATGTGTTTGCTGTCCCACCACTCATCAAAGTACATGCCACCGATCGCTTCACATTTGCTCGGCCCCTTTTGGCATACTATGATGCCTTCATTTTTCAACCGGGCTAGGGGCTGATAAATGAATCTGTTCATCATACACATTACCCCGCTTATAACTCGACAATGTTTATTTGGTCGAGCATAATGCATTCGTTTCTCAATTGGGGCAGGGATAGATATATGAATCTATCTGGCATGTAATTTACCCTGTTCGTGAAACGGCAACAAGATCACTCCTTATGTGGTTGGCTTTGTTGAAAGAATCAAATTATTCATCAATCACATGCATATCTTGTATCTTGAATTATGATTGGGGCAAGGTCAAGTCGTCTCTATATTATCGGCCTATGGTTTCACCCTTGTTTCCCAATCGGGGCAGGGGCACATATATGAATCTATTTGACATATAGGGTACCCTGTTTGTGAAAAAACAAGTTACAAAGAAGTGCTGAATTACATTACACTTATTGATAATTAAGTTGTGCCGATTGTATAAACACCAAGTTAGTAGTATGATAATTGCATTTCAATTACAAACATTCATAAGAACAGTTTTATGCACAATAGAGTGTTTTCGTTTATAAATTGACTTGTTTACAAGAATCGATCACTTTACATATGAAAACGGCCCTAGTACATAGTATAAACAAGAACAAAATAAGCAAAAACAAAACAAACAAACAAACAACCAAAAGTAAAAGCAAGAAAACAACTTTGGATTGATATTCTCAGCCTCAACATTATTCTAGATCTGCCTCCAAGGGCTTGATGTCTTCTTGTTCGAATGGAATCGGTATGTCTAGCGAAACTTGAGCAGCCGCAAGTGCCTTGAGCCAGCTGTGTTTAAAACCTCGATCCTTAAACTTCAAGGCTTTGTTGGCATATTTTTTAATCACTGCCTTCTCGCCTTCTTCGAAGGCTTTTGACGCTACTGACTGCGCCTCCTCCATAGTCTTCTAGGTCTCTAACAGTTCGGCCCTAACTTTTTGTCAGTTCGTCATCTGTTGTTTTGAAGGCCACATCAGAGATATTTGTCCTCTCTTCGGCGGCACAGCATAAAGGTCGGCGTGCTTTATCTTTTCATGTTTAGCAGCGGCTTTCTGTTGTTCCTCACCAGCCCTCTTCTTTTCAGCTTCTGCTCTTTGCGATGCAATCGCAAGCTTAGCCATTGCCGATTTAGCTTTGTTTTGCTTGGCTGCCGCCTCCACCTTCATCTGATTGGTTAATTCTACTGTATTATGGTAATGGTGACCGATATTAGCAATTCGTTCTTCAGTGTGCAAAAGCAGAGAAAATTAGTGTAATTGTAAATTTTAATCCCAACAATCATGGTCGGCATGGAACACTTACCAAAATGGCTGATTGAGCGACAAGAGCAATGGCCAAGGCATCCTCTTCGGCTTTGAATTTCTCCTTATCCAGAGGAAGAGTGATGGTTGTGGCCATGCTTAAGGCAACTCCAGGCTCCTTGAGAACCGAAGCACCTGTCAGAATCAACGCTCCTTTCACTTTGGATTGAATTGGGAATGGCGTCATCAGATTCAAAGCAGGGGAGACTCGTGGTCTTTTTTCAACTGGCTGCTCGGACAGTTGATTGGACTTAACAGGGCATTGGAAGCCCTTCTGATCGGTTACTTTAGTGTTTATTTCCACACGAACGACCTCTGTTCGTGCCGATTTCGTTGGAATGATCTGTTCGACAACCTTCATTAGGAGCACTGCTTCTGTAGGGGCCTCTTGGCTGGAGCTAGCAGCTTCTATTAGTTTCTTCTTTGTGGCTGTTAAACCTACTCCACTAAACCTAACCCACTACACCACTACCACCTCACCTACTCCACTAAACCTAACCCACTACACCACTACCATCTCCACCTACTTCACCCACTTAAACCTACTCCACTAAACCTAACCCACTAAATCCACATACTCTCCACCTACTTCACCCACTTAAACCGCGGGCGGCAGCCTCGCCTTGGCCGCCCGCCGGACCTCTACACATACCTTCACTCCGCTGCCACAAATTCCATAGCTGCTCTCTTCTCTCTTCTCTGATGAAGGAATCCCACCACTACTGCTTCCTATGACCTCGTTTGTCCTGTACTAAGAGCACCGTGTGATGTACATAACCCAGTATTTCCCCTAGCAAACGAGTTACAGAGTCCATCACCTTGACCAAATTCCGAGCCAGGCTGGCCCCACAAGCATCTCTTACCTCCTCCGTGTGCCTTGCAAAAATCAGTGCTACCTTGTGCACTCTTCCCACACCCTTCGGATTTGCATCGCTTGCTCCCACCGTGACGGACACAAAAGTCAGTCCGTCCTCCACTCCAGGCGCCGTCGTTGTCACCGGCGACCAACACCACCTGCCGCCTCATCGCCGAAACACTCTCTCTTGAGTACACTCACCATTTTATCAACTTTCCACCCTCGTCTTCCCGTTACTGGTAGACCTCTTGCTGGCTGAGATCGGACTCCGAAGCCTTGAAGAAATGAGCAGATACCTCCGGTCCTATGAAGAAAGTGACGTTCTTGTTCAACAACTTCAAGGTGAACACACTCCCCTGCTTCGGATACTCCTCCCTCCACATCACCACCGGTCCTCCCAAGAATCGGACCAGCCCTCCCACCACCGGCCACCGCGTTTTCACCACCGGAGGGAGCCGCCGTTTTCCAGATCTCGGAATTCCGAATGCAGATGTCAGTTTTGCCACCACGATTGTCGCAACAATCAGCACACCCACATTCTTTTCCGACCTCTTTCTAGCAACAGTTTTCCGATCACCGTCGGCCACAGATTTCTCGAAATTCCCAGGCAAAGGGGGTTTCTTGGTCATGCTTCTCCGCAAATACCGCTGCTTCTATGTCCGACCCGTCATCACCGGTGTAGATGGGACTGTTTTTCTCAATCCCCCGAACCTCTTCGAGTCCCTTCTCTTCGCAGATTCGACTTTAACACCGAGATCATACAGTCTTCTTCTCAATCCCTGTTTCCCCCTTCTTCCTCTTCAGCCTCTCATGCCTTCTTGCAGAGTACTCCTCGTAAAACCAAACCCCTTTTCTTTTCTCTCTCTCCCTTTACACCCTCTCTTTTCCTTTCTTTTTCTTTTACTAATATTTACCTCCACTAGCCGACATGCACCTGCATAAAGAGACCCCTTTTCTTTTTTTTATTCTTCAAACAACACCATGTTCCCACCACCCCATTATAATATATTCTACCATATTATACTACACCATATCAACTCACAGCTTCACACACCATCCCTAATTTTTCAAACCGTTCTTTTATTTTTTATCTTTTCTTTTTAAACATTACACCACCGCCCATGACAACTTTCCTTCCCCTTTTGCACCCCCTTTTCCCTTTCTTTATTTTATTTTATCTTCCATTTTACATTAAAAAAAATAAAAAAATAAAAAAAATAAAAAAAAAACTGACGAAGAAGACGAACTGGACGAACTGCACACCAAATTCATTTTATTCCTGTCGGGACTCACCCCGATCCATTTTACACAAAAAAAAAAAAAAAAAAAAAAAAAAAAAAAAAAAAGGCCACCAACCGACCTCACTTCTTCGCCTATTCCGCCGGTCTTTTCTTCTTGCCTCCGTCCTGGGCGGCCCTTGCCGGTGTTGCCTCCGTCTTTCCCACTCCACTGGGCATGATCACTACTCCTTGCTCCTTCACTACAGCATATGGCGGACCTCCAAAACGGAACATCACGGTGGCTTTCCGCTTCAGCTCCTTGTTTTCTGCCTTTAGCACACTTATCTCTGCTCGCGCATCCTTATACATGCGTTGGAGCAGAACCAGCTGGGAGTTTAACTGTTGCACCTCATCTGTCCTGCTCTGCAGCCGGTGCGACAAGTTTGTGACCGCAGTCATGGTTTCTACACATGACTTCAGAGTATACTGATTGGCCTCAATATCAGTTTGCACCGCCATTTTTTGCTCCACCGACCGCATCGGAAAGTTCAATGGAGCAAACACAGAGGTGTTTGGTTGAGGTTCACTGGCCACCGCACCAGTTCTCTCTTTTGTTGACTCATTGAGGTCGGGAAAGAGAGTGAGCAGCCCACGGGAAGACGAAGCCATTTTTTAGGCAACAGAGTGTTACAGAGTCTCTCTCTCTCAGAAACGGAAGAGTTTTTCAGAGGATTTTCGCAGTTTTTTGGTCTCAGCCTCTGCCTCGGCCTCAGCCTTCGTCTTGGTTAAATAGCCGAGGTAGCCACGCGCATCGCGCGCCACTTGACGCCAGACGACACAACGAGCGCGCAAGCCAAGGTCGTCACGTGCCTCGCCATCATGTCCGGCACGTCTTTTTATGGATTGGGCACGCCTTTTGATGGCACGCCTTTTGAAAGATTGGGCACACCTTTTGAGGGCACGCCTTTTGAGGGCTCGATATCTATATCCCTGTATATCTTTTGGGCAGCCTATATACACACTCATACAGTGTCTTCTACACCGGTCAGCTTTATCAATCCCTTTGTTTCAACCTCAAATAGGTTTCTATCTTCACACCTATTTGAGTTTGAGGGGGGGTTATACACAGTATCATGTATAAGTTGCTCATGGCGCACTCCCTAAGTCGCCCCCTTGGTGCACCACCACAACGGTCCGACATGACCCCATAAACTGTCTTCTACATCGGTCTGACACGACCACACAATGTCTGCTACAACGGTCCGACATGACCTCGTAAACTGTCCTGCTACAATGGTCCGACATGACCCCATAAACTGTCTTCTATAACGGTCTGACACGACCACACAGTGTCTGCTACAACGGTCCGACATGACCCCGTAAACTGTCTGACACGACCATACCGTGTCTCCTATCCTGTTTTGTTTTTATTTATCAGTTTACTTTCATGTTTTGTTACTCTCTCCAAACTCAAGTTGGTTTGTGTCTAACCTCCTTGAGTTTGAGGGGGGCTGTTAAACCTACTCCACTAAACCTAACCCACTACACCACTACCACCTCACCTACTCCATTAAACCTAACCCACTACACCACTACCACCTCCACTTCACCTACTCCACCACTCCATCTCCACTTTACATCTCCTATATAATGTACATACAATATAATCAATATCAATCAATCAATAATACATACAATTTATTCTCTCTCTATCAATACTTTTATCAGTGGCCAACCTCTCAACATTCCTTCTCTTGGCAAATTGGGCACCCCGACCAGAGTTTCTTTTTCCTTTTAAAGGCAGCAGAACAGAGATCTTTCAAGGGCTTGTTTGGAGTGAAGGAGGATCGCAAAATCACCCCTTATAACACCCATAAGGTTTGTTTAAAATATGAATCGATTCTATACTACTAAAAAGTACAACTATCGTTTGTTATAAATTTTAATTTAACACAATACTCAAGAAAAAATAAAAAAAAAATTATTCTCTTATGTAATAATAAATTATCAAAATTGTTTATCGAAAAATATTTCTCATAACATTAAAAATTGTTAATTGACTTAATAATTTATTTATTAACAAAATGGTTAACTGAAAAATAATTTTTATTTCATTAGAAATTGTTAGTTTACTTAATGATTTACTTATTAATAAAATTGGTCATTTGTTATATGAGTATGATTTATGTATTAATAAAATTAGTCATTTGTATATATATATATATATATATATGTATTTTCTTTTGCTTCTTTATTAATTCAGTGAATTATCTTAGTAATTTTTTATATATATGAGAATTATCTTAGTATTTTTTTTTTATATATTTATCTGCTGAGAAAAACTGCACAACATCATTTTTTTAAATATAATTTTGGAAGAAATATTAAAGACACATAAATTCACCCAAAATGACATGGTAATAGAATTGGAGTCTATATCATTAGGTGTCTAACAAATCTAAAAATGATACATATCATACCACATAATTGTATCATATATCTGACGATTTATTCTATTCAATTTCATAGAATTTTATTCTAATTTGTAAAAAAAATATTAAAATACAAAACTTAAACGTATGGTAATACTAGCTCGTGCCTTGCATGGGCCTTTTTAAACTAGTATATATACATATATATATCTCGGTGAAACAAGGCCTGTGCAAGACACGAGCCACTTGTACAAATTTTGATTTTACTTTTTCACTTTAATGTAGTGTTTGTCTTAATGGGGAAAAATATAATGTAATGTTTATCTCGTAAAGGTTAAAAATTAATAATTTTATTCTATTTCACAAAATTTAATGGCATTAATTAAATATTATTTGAAATTATTATCTCAAAATAAAATTGTTTTTTCTTGGAATTGAACAAAGTAGAAGATTAAACAAAACAAACCGTTCATATTGTAAAATTCATCAAGTATCTTATCTATGAAAAAGTAAAAAAAAATTCAAATTAATCGAATATGTTTTGAATTGTTCAAAAGAATTTCATGCTATTTTTAAAAAATAATAAGCCTTTTTATCCAACAATTGGAGGGAACAAGAGATTTTTTTTTAATTTTTTTTATAAAAAGAAGTATTTTATATAAAAAATGCTTTTTATAAATTCTATTTAACCCCAAATAAACTCTTAGTGCACACCACAAATGGTGTTCGGATATAAACTTTTAAACAAATGTCAAATGTTTAGATTTAAAATTATGAATAAAAGTAAATTGTTCAAATGTATATTCCGTTCAATTATTTATATTTAAACAACTGCTTTGGGCTTGTTTGGTAACCATTTTGTTTTCAGTTTTCAGTTTATATTTACAAAAATTTTAAAAAATTGTCATAAAAACTAGTTTGATAATTTTTTTTGGTTTATAAATGGTTGTCTCAATTTGTAAATTTGAGGAAAAAACGTAAACTCAAAAAGTGATTTTACATTGGTTTTCAAATAGAAATTTAAAATTTTGACTAACAAATTTTTTTTTTCAAATAAATTTTTTTTTCAAATAAATTTGTGGGGAGGTGATTTGGATATACTCTTCTGATCCTGGGGGACGCTCGTGATTCTCAGCTAGTCACCTGAAAAGGAATAAACACTCTGGTCGGGGGTGTCAGAATTAGCACTCCAACGGGCAAGTCAGTCTCTACTCTCTGGATTATTTGTATTTTAAGTTAAGCGTAATGAATCTCACATACCTCTTTCTAATTGATGTTCTTCTATTTATATCTTTTCTGTCTTGGGCCTCGGGATTAGGCCCACTTTCAATTCACCATTCGGCTTCTCTTGTAGCAAACTGCTTTTCACTTGGCCCCTCGCTCCATCGGCTATTTGGCCGAATAGGGTAGGATTTGAACGTGCGAGACGGGGCCGAATGCTATATATATTTTAACTCTCTAAGTTCAACTATTCTGCCTCTTTATGACTCCCAATATTCGGCCCCCACAATTGCCCCCAAGCACTCCACCAACGACAGTTGGCTGGAGTGTTTGGTTTCGAACTCAAAAAGTCAGAGCCGAAATTCGGCGGCTGACCTCATTCCAACGCAGATGTCTGAGCACATGCCTCTCGGTTATCATTTCAACTTCCCGCCCCTTCGTACACTTCTATTTATTGTAATTTAAAATTTCGACGTCTTTTCAAATACATACACATTTTAAGGTGCTTGTCGCTGGACTGCCTTCTGAATTACCTCTGCAACTTCCTTTCCTTCATTATCCTCTTATTGCTTTGTAAGTTCTCTCCCTCTCTGCTTTGAATCTTTTTTCTTGGTGTGTTTTTCGTTTAGCATATTCCCATAGGCTGAAGGAAATGGTAAAACATTTGAAAGATCTCCTCTCCTCGGATCAAATTTCTGGCTTCCGACGACATTTTTCCATTCCTGATGACGTCCGACAGACGACACCCTCGATATGGAGAGGGCTGATGAAACCATGATCGTCTTTCCTCTCCTATCAATCGCAGAGGGTGGAGTCTGTTTCCCCCTTCACCCATTCCTTAGGACTGTGCTTGGCCATTGGGGCCTAATCCCTTCCCAACCCAATGTCAACTTTTTTAGAATCGTAATGGGGATTATAGAGCTAAACCGTCGCCTTAGGATTAACCTCGGCATTTCTACTATTCGGTATGCCTTGGCCAGGTCTTCTGGTCGGCACGGACATTATTTCCTTAGGGCCAAGGACACCGACCATCAATTAGTGACTATGCTTTCCAGCTCTGGGAAGCGAGTCGATGATGTTATGGTCGCTGTCCAAGGTAACTGGGAATTCGACGAAGGCGAGGATCGCCTCGATCCTATTCCTAGACGGAGGGGGGAACTAGGTGGCCGTGTAGCTTCTTGTATTTATTTTTTGTTATATTTATAAAGTTTCATTTTTGAGATCTCATGGTTTTGCTTGTGCAGGAAACGATTTGAAGAAAGTCCTGATTTTAACCGATGACGCCGTTCTTTCCGAAATCAAAGTCGCGCTCAAGTATTTCGGCCGTTCGAGTCTTCAGAAACAGATGAGGGCGGCCCACGTTCTGCTTCGCTACAAGCCGACAAATACGACCTTCTCGGTGGCAGAAAACATCCTAATTCCGAAGGGTGAAGAGTTTCTTACTGCTCTTATTTTGACTGACTTCAAAAACTTGTGGCAAGTTGGTTTTGAGGGGTCCGATTTGAAGTGGGCGAAAGTAGCTGAGGTCGTTGAGTTAGATCAGTCCGAAGCGGAAGTAGACGAGGCTTTGAAGTTGGCCTTTGAGGAAGCCGGCCTCAATTCAGCCGACCCTTTATCCACTTAGGGCCGAGGAGACCTTCCATTTGACGATGTTTTTAATGGTTTAGAGGACCTTCCCGGTGAATACCCTGAAGACATGGCTGGGTTAAACCTCACATGACTTGCCAAAAATAAAAACGCGGAATGGATGCCCGCACGGCGAAGAGCAGAGGCCATTCGATCTGAAGTGCCACCTGTCATCGAATCTCAACCCTCCTTGCCTGTTATTGAGGAGAAAAAGGCAAGAAACTGAGGTGCTGAGTCCGAGGTGGTTGTGCAGGCCGATCGAGAGGCTGAGCAAAGGGCAGAGAAGTGTCCTGCCGAGGTCGGGGCCAGCTCAGAAGAAAACTGTGCCGACAAACGGCCTCATCTAGAGGAATCGAATCTGATTGTGCCTTTTGTCATTCAGACGAAGATAAAAAAACATGCCGATCTCCTCTGATGCTTCGAAAATTAAAGACCCAGCCGTCGCACTCAGCATGGCTACGTCCGTCTCATTGTCGGCTGACAAGGCGGCTTTCCGGGCAGAGTCGGATCTGCTGGCAATAGCGCTAGCCGCTTAATTGGCTCTCCTGGTATATACCTTGACCTTGTCTTTCCCTTTTATTCAAATATTGTTTTGGTTTTAATTTCCTGCTTCGCAGACGGTCGGGAGAATAACTGAGATAGGTCGTCGCCAGCATGACGCCGTCGAACGACTTGGCCGTTTACAAACAGAAGTAGAGGGCCAAAGGAGCAAGGCTGATTTCGAGGCTGCGAGGGCGAAAATGGAAAGCGCCAGGGCCGAGGCCGAGATGGAGAGGGCGAGAAATGCGGATCAGCTGAGATTGACCGCTGAGAAGAGGGCAGACGCGGGCGAAGACGCGCTCAAGTTAGCCCAGGAGCCGATTGCCAAACTGGAGGCTGAGTTGGAAGAATTAAAGAAGGCGAAGGAAGCTGCCAACTCGGAGGCTTCCAAGGCGTTCGAGGCCGGGCAAAGTGCTGTTTTCGCCAACTATGTGGACGAAGTCCCCAAATTTGAAAATCGGGGATTCAAACACGGCTGGCTCAAAGCCCTTGCTGCTGCTGATGTGACATTAGCTATGCCGATTCCATACGAGCAAGTGGTTGTTGAGCCGCTGGAGTCTGACTCCAAGGATTAATTTGGGCGACACTTGTTTTTGTTTTAGGATTTTGAATGTATTCTTACAACTTTTCGTTTAGTAGTTTTCATGTATTGCTATAGTCATAGTTTTTTGCTAGGCATTTTCATGCGAACTTGTAGCTTTTTGTTTAGTAGTTTTCATATGTAAAATGGCTACAATTTGTGCCCAATTTACTAATGAAAATTTCCTTTGCTCTTTGTTATTATTTGTGCTTAATTTTGCTATTGATGAATGTACTTTGCTGTTAAATTTCCGTTGTATAGTTTTTGGATAAAACATTCGCGTATACTTGCCGATTAGATAGCTAGGCAGTTCAGTAATTTACCCTTGCCTAAGCCGAATACTGTTCATGGAGTGGCTGTGGCATAAATCGATCGGCATCTGGCTTAGCTATTTGGCCGATCAGATTAATAAATCTGCCCTTACCCTAGACAGTGCATGAGCTCCAAAGTCGAATGCTGCTAGTTCATGGAGTGGCTGTGGCATGAATCGATCGACATCAGGCTTAGATATTTGGCCAATTAGATTAATAAATCTGTCGTTGCCCCAGCCAGTGCATAGGCTCCAAAGCTGAATGCTGTTAGTTCATGGAGTGGCTATGGCATGAATCGATCGGCATCAGGCTTAGATATTTGGCCGATTAGATTAATAAATCTTTCTTTGCCCTAGCCAGTGCATGAGCTCCAAAGCTGAATGCTGTTAGTTCATGGAGTGGCTGTGGCATGAATCGATCGGCATCAGGCTTAGATATTTGGTCGATCAGATTAATAAGTCTGCCCTTGCCACAACCAGTGCATGAGCTCCAAAGCCGAATGCTGTTAGTTCATGGAGTGGCTGTGGCATGAATCGATCGGCATCAGGCTTAGATATTTTTCAAGGAGTAATCTGATCGGCATCGGGCTTTTGGAGTTTAGCATTAATGAAGTCGCCTCGGGTGCGCTGCATACATTAGGAATAAATGGGGTGAGTTCTTCATGCCAGTGGTTCCACTTATCACGTTTAGACAAGTGCGAATGTCAAATAGACTGTTCTTCAACAGCCGAGGAGAAGGACGAACATTGGCTGAGCTAGACACTGTAATGAATCACAGCAGCGAGCCTACGCGCACGGGAGAAAGGACGTCTAGGGAATGGGAAAAACGTCAGCCCCCATGTCGTCGAAGTACATCACCTCGAAAAAAAAAAACAGCAACGGGGAAGCTCCCCATGACCGCGACCGAGAAACGAGCCCGACGCGACGCCGCGACTGTTGAGTTTTGCATTTTTCGTGGGGAATAAATTGATGATAGAGGCGGATTCTATCGTCAACGACCCAATGACCCAGGTGTAGCAGTCGAGTTCGCTCGACAGATCTTTCCATCGGAAGTCCAGCAATCGATGGTTGGTCGACAGGATTTTGAAGTATTTCGAGAAGGCATCCATGGGGCGGTGAAAGGGCTATATACTGCTTATGAAGTCGGCATGCGCCTGCGCACCGCGCGACGAGAGATAGAGAAGAAAGGCGAACGAATTCGAAGTTTGGAGGCTTGCGCGGAGAAGGCCAAGCGTGGGCTTAGGGAGCATAGGAAGGCTCAAAACACCGAGCCGCATGCGGCAAGTTAGTCCAACCCGATCGTAGATGAGAGGGTGACCCAACGGCTGTTAAATCACGTGATTACTGACCGAGATACGGCAAACATGTTTGCCGTAAAAAATGCGAGGACCATGGGTTATGAAAAAGGCTTTCACGAGGACCGGAAGGTTAGGATAGAGAAGACCAGGGAAAAGCTGGCCGAGTAAGTTTGCCGATGTGAAAATCATGGATTTAAGCACGGTTGGATCAAGGTATTTCAAGTCACAGAGGCTCTCCGAGCAACGGGCGTTGATTTGGCGTTGCCGCTATACAAACCCGATCACTTCCCCTTTTCCACCTTCGAAGTTGAGAAGAGTGACGACGAAGGAGACGCCGTATAAAAATATATATTGTAATGTTCAAACGCAGATTGCGTGCAAGTTTATGTAATTACTGTATAATTGAGTAAAATGTTTTATTTTAAATGTTTGTGGTTCATTTTGAATTTTTACATGCTTAATTAGGCGTCTTATTTCGAATGTTTTAATTTGTTTATGTTGTTGCGCCGGCCCAAGTTAACTAAGCACTTCATTTCGAATGTCTATATGGTTTGATGTGTAAATGGTTTTTGCCGGCTCAACTTAATGGAGCATTCCACTTTAACCTTCGTCATGAAGGGCACTCCGAATTTGAAGTATTATTTGGCCCATAAGTGTTATGCCTAAACGGCGCTCCGAATCCGGAGGACTAATCGGCCCAAAGGCGTCATGCGCCGATAGGGCTCCGAATTTGGAGACTTTATCAAGCTAGTTGGGATATCCACGAAGGGCGCTTCGAATCTGGAGTCTTAACTGGCCCAAAAGTGCCATGCACTGATGAGGCTCCGAATTTGGAGTCTTAATCAGCCCAAAAGTGCCATGCACTGATGAGGCTCCGAATTTAGAGTCTTAATCGACCCAAAAGTGCCATGCACTGATGAGGCTCCGAATTCGGAGACTTAAATCTTGGCCAATCGCGATATCCACGAAGGGCACTCCGAATCCGAAGGCTTTTATCGGCCCAATGGCGTCATGCGCCGATGGGGCTCCGAATTTGGAGACTGGTCAATCGTGATATCCACAAAGGGCGTTCCGAATCTGAAGGCTTTTATCGGCCCAATGACGTTATGCACCGATGGGGCTCCGAATCCGGAGACGGGCCAATCGTGATATCCACGAAGGGCGCTCCAAATTCAGAGACTTTGGCCAATCGTGATATCCACGAAGGGCGCTCCGAATCTGGAGACTTTGGCCAATCGTGATATCCATGAAGGGCGCTCCGAATCCGGAGGCTTTTATCGGCCCAATGGTGTCATGCGCCGACGGGGCTCCAAATCTGGAGACTTTGTTTGGCCAGTCGTGATAGCCACGAAGGGCGCTCCGAATCCAGAGGCTTAATCCGAACACTTTTGAACTGGATTTCGCAGTGAGTAAACAGGAATCTTTGCATTACAAAAGTGGAATGTGTACATGGTGAACCATTCAAAACTAGTATCATTCCCTACAGGCCGGGTTCAATGATAGAATTTATGCAAGTTCGTTGAATTCCAGGGCCGTGGCAGACTCCTTCCAGACATGTCTTTGAGTCGATATGCCTCTACTCGTGCGATCGAATCAACCTAATAGGGGCCGTCCTAGTTAGGGCCCAGTTTTCCATCAGCCGGTTTCCTGTTAGCTGGAAGTACTTTCTTCAAGACCAACTCTCCAGGTATATAGCGGCATAGCTGAATACGTTGATTGCATGACTTAGCAAGTTGTTGCAGGTATCGTGCCATGGACGCAAGGGCGCGGTCACTTTGTCCTTCGATCAAAATCAAATCCAAAGCCAGCATCATGTCGTTTCGGCCCATATCAAAAACTTGCGATTTCAGGGTTGGGTGGCCGATCTCCAGGGGTATGATCGCTTAGGTTCCAAAGCAAAAAGCAAACGGCGTTTCCCTAGTAGATCGCCTCGGCGTAGTTCGATGAGCCCACAATACACTCGGCAATTCTTCGACCCATTTGCCTTTAGCTTTCTCCAGCCGCTTCTTGATGCCGTCCAAGATGGATTTGTAAGAGGCTTCAGCTTGACCATTGCTTTGGGGGTAAGCCGGCGTGGAAAAGTAAGGCTGGATACCATACTTGCTGCACAACTCTTGGTAGACACCACAATCAAACTAGGTGCCGTTGTCTGAGATAAGAGCTCTTGAAATGCCGAATCGTGTTATGATATTTCTCCGTACAAAGCGCATAACATCAACATCTCAAATGTGCGTTAATGCCTCCGCTTTGACCCATTTTGTGAAGTAATCTGTCGCGACGATCAAGTATCGCTTGTTCCCTGGGGCCCTCAGCAATGGTCCTACGATATCAAGTCCCCACTGGGCGAACGGCCAGGCACTAGTGATAGAACTTAACTCTTCAGCAGGCAGATGGGTTAATGGGGAGAACTTCTAGCACTGTTTACATTTTTTCACATAGCATTCGGCATCAGTTCTCATCGTCGGCCAATAATATCCCTGTGTTATAGCTCGATGGGCCAAAGAGCGCCTGCCAGAATGGGCACCACAACTTCCTTCATGTATTTCGGTCAGAAGCTCTTCGACTTTGTCCGGATGAATGCATTCCAGGTATGGACCAGAAAGGGATTTTTTATAATGCTTTCCTTATGGGTCCAAGTAGTATCGCAGGGCTTTGTTTCCCAGCTTGTGTGCTTCTTTCTTATCCGCTGGGAGCTGTTCAGAAGACATGAATGAAGCAATAGGGTCCATCCAACTTTGTCCTGACTCTATGACATTGACTTGGATTTTCTCCGAAGGACAATGCTCAGCTTCGGGATGAAACCTACTTTGATGGTCCATTTAATCTTTGAGTTAATGGCGGAGGCTAGGAGAGCTAGGGCATCTGCATGTGTGTTCTGATCACGTGTTATCTGATTCAATTCATGATGGTCAAATTTTGCCAGTAAGGCGCTAGCCGATTTCATGTAAGCCGCTATACAGTCATTTTTGGCCGCGTACTCCCCCTTTGGCTGATTGATCACCAGTTTTGAATCACAAAATACAAGCAAACGTTGAGCACCCAGAAGATGTGCATTCCGCAAACCGGCCAGAAGGGCTTCGTATTCGGCCTTGTTATTTGATGCTTCGAAGCCAAGTTTGACGGCCTGCTCAATTATTGCGCCATCGGGAGCCATGATTACTACTCCGGCTTCGCAGCCCCGTTGGTTAGATGATCCATCATAGTACAACTGCCAAATGTCCCCAACATAAATTCTCCAGTTCGGCTTAGGTCGAATTTCATCAGATTTGAAGTTGGCAAGACCCCCAGTGAATTCGGCCACAAAGTCGGCAAGCACCTGTCCCTTGATGGAGGTTCTAGGCAGAAACTGAATATCATACTGGCCAAGTTCAAGAGCCCACTTTGAGAAGCGCCCTGATGCTTTTGTGCTACGAAGTACCGACTGGAGGGGATGGTCCGTTAGCACCCCGATGGTATGACCTTGAAAGTAATGAATCAGCTTTCTCGCTGCCATGACGAGGTCCATAATGAGTTTTTCCAAAGGAAGGTAGCGTGTTTCAGCGTTAACCATTGCCTTGCTAACATAATACACTGGCCGCTGCTCCCCCAGCTCTTCCTTCATTAATACGGCGCTGACGGCCCGGTCAGAAACTGCAAGATACAAAATGAGCAGGTCACCTGCCGAAGGCGTTGTCAAGAGTGGAACTGATCGGAGGTAGGTCTTGAGGCCGTTGAAAGCGGTTTCGCACTCGGCGGACCATTCAAAATCCTTGCCCTGCCGTAGTGTATGAAAGAATTGTCGGTAGCGGTACGTGGAACAACTGATGAACCTGTTGAGTGCGGCGGCCATCCCCATTAACTTCTGAACCTCCTTGACCGACTGGGGGGAGCCGAGTTCCAGGATTGCTGTGATTTGCCTTGGGTTGGCTTCGATTCCTCGATGGTTGACAATGTAACCCAAGAATTTGCCAGAGCCGATCCCAAACGCACATTTGGAAGCATTCAACTTCATTCTATATTTGCGTAGAATGCCGAATGTCTCCTCAGATCGGCTATATGATTATGCTCTTCCTTGGACTTGACCACCATATCGTCAATGTACACTTTCATAGTGTGGCCGACTTGTTCCTTGAACATGGCGGTGACTAGTCTCCGGTAAGTTGCCCCTGCATTCTTCAGCCCAAAAGGCATAACCTTATAGCAATAGGTTCCTCTTGGGGTGAGGAATGCAGTTTTGTCTTGGTCCTCCAGATGCATGGCAATTTGGTGGTAGCCTCTGTAGGCATCGAGGAAGCTCATACGCTGATGACGTGCCGTAGCATCTATAAGTTGGTCTATCCTGGGGAGAGGAAAACAATCTTTGTGGCAGGCTTTGTTTAGGTCCATGAAATCAACGCAGACTCACCAAGTCCCATTTTTCTTCTTCACAACCACAGTATTAGAGAGCCATGTAGGGTAGGTCACTTTCTTGATTGCCTCGGTGTCAAGCAACCGGTCAACCTCTTCAACAACGGCGGTAGTGCGCTCTGCAGCTAATCACCGGCTTTTTTGAATGATCGGCTTGCATTTAGGGTCAACATTTAAATGGTGCTGCGAAACAGAAGGATCTATACCCGGCATCTCATATGGAGTTCATGCAAAGACATCAAGGTTGCTGAGCAGGAAGGCAATTAGCTACTCTCTGTCGGCTTGATTCAGGGAGGCGCCGACCATGAAGAACCTGTCTGGGTTTTCGTTGATTTCAACTCGATCTAGGGCATTCGTGGCCTTTTCATTTGGGAGCCGCCCAACATCATTGAGGCTCTCCCGATCTGGCACCTCAATAGAATTCACTTGCAACTCCTTTGGCATCTTTCTAGCAAGGATATAGCATGCTTGTGTCGACTTCTGTGAGCCACGGATTTGCTCAATGTCGCGTTCTGTTGGGAATCGTAGCAGCTGATGATAGGTTCTTGGCACGGCCTGCATAATATGCAACCAAGTTCGCCCCATGATGAGATTATACGGTGATGGCAGCTTGACGACCAAGAATTCCACATCCACTGTTTGCGAGCCCGCTCGAACAGGTAGTGTGATTTTTCCTGACGGGTATTCTGGATTGGCGTTGAAGCCGAATAGTAGATAAGGAGCCGGAGAGAGATCAGAATCGGAGAAGCCAAGTTTGGTGAATGTCTTGTAATACATAACCTCCGATGTGCTCCCCGGATCAATGAGTACGCGCTCAACGGTGAATCGGTTTACGCGTAACTCAATTACCAAGGGATCGATGTGGGGAAGTGTCACTCCGGCCAAATCTGAATCATTGAAAGCAATGCTCGCAGCTTCATGGGGCCGTTTTGCCGGAGTGAGTTGATTTTAAGGGTCAGAATTCGACTGAATCGTATGCACCACGGATGACACTGGCATGCTGTATATCATGTGGATCATGCCGAGTGGAGGTGAATCCTGTCTCAAGGCTATTGCTTTAGTCGAGTTGCCTTTTCGGACGTACTGTTGTAGCCGACCATCTTGTACCAATTTCTCCAGGTGATCCTTCAATGCATAACAACTCTCAGTATCATGGCCATGATTCTTGTGATACTCGCACCGTCTATCTCGTCTTCGCATGTCGGGAGGTCCTACCATTTTCGATGGCCATTTGAAGAACGGAAGGTGTTGGATTTTGGACATAACTACGCTGATCGGCTCTGTCAACTTCGTATATTTCTTGTTGGCGCGCCTTGTGTGCCTGCTATCCACTTGTAGCTGTTCATTTGTTCAGTGGGAGCATTGGTCACTTGATCGGCGAGAATCCTTTCTCTTGTCTCGTTTAGCCGGTGCCATGGTTCAGGGCTCTGAGGTGGTCAAGAATTTAACGGCTGAGCAATTTGAGAAGGAACAGTCTTGTTGGCCACGTTTCCGGCTTTAACTCGCATGGCGTTGTCTTCCACTTTACAGTATTCCTCAACTTTCTTCATCAACGACCAGACTGTTTTGGGGGGTCGTCTGGTCAAAGAGCTGCGGAGGGCATTATCGGGATGTAACCCCATCTTGAAGGCGGTAATAGCCATGGAGTAATTGCAAGCATCATCTACCAGATTAAAACACTCACAATGTCGTGCCGAATATGCACGAAGGGTTTCCCCCGGTTGAATCTGCATTGCGCAGAGGGAATCGGCTTACTTTGGCTGGACCTCATTAGTGATAAACCTTGCCTTGAAGGATTTTTGGAGTTGGTGGCAGCTCTTGATCGAAGTTGGCTCTAGTTTATAATACCACCTGACAGCCAACGATCCCAGACTACTCGAAAATATTCTGCACATGAGAGCCTCGCCGTCCGTATGCAACGTCATGGCTTGCTTGTAATGGCGGATGTGATCGATGGGGTTTGATTTACCGTCGTACAAGGTGAATGACGGTGCTTTGAATTTCTTAGGTAGCACTGCCCTTGCAATCCGTCGTACAAAGGGATCGTGCTGGTCTTCTTCGTCTGAGTTGTTTTTTCTTCGCTTATGACTTATACGTGGACTCTCTTCAGAGGAACTGGTAGTTTCGAGTCGTCCTTTCTTCTTGGGCTCCGGGGATATTGAGTCAGAGTCGCTATCAGTGTCTTGTTGTCGGGCTCGAGGTCGTCAACCACCTGCCCTCAGAGGTCGCTCCGGATCTTGGGGTACAGCTTGTTTGGACTTCGCCACTTCCAAGGCCAAATCTTAACGGAGACGTTCGTTCTCAGCGATCAGGTTCTCCAACCTCTGTTCATTTTGCTTGCTTGTTCCATGATCGCTTGCATTGTCTCATGTGCTGAAGTTGCCTTATACGTGGACTTTCTTCAGAGGAACTGGTAGTTTCGGGTCGTCCCTTCTTCTTGGGCTCCGGGGATAATGAGTCAGAGTCGCTATCACTATCTTGTTGTCGGGCTCGAGGTCGTCAACCACCTGCCCTCAGAGGTCGCTCCGGATCTTGGGGTACAGCTTGTTTGGACTTCGCCACTTCCAAGGCCAAATCTTAACGGAGACGTTCGTTCTCAGCGATCAGGTTCTCCAACCTCTGTTCATTTTGCTTGCTTGTTCCATGATCGCTTGCATTGTCTCATGTGCTGAAGTCGAGGGTGTGGCGAAATTCAAGGCGCGTCTTGCGGTGATAGTCTCCGGTCCAAGCATGTTTGTTGGAGTGATGTCGTCTCTTTGTGTGGTTTCGTGAGTGACTATCGGAGGGTCTTCCGTTACACCTGCCATGGATGTTTTTGAGTATTTCCACAAACGGCGCCAATTGTGGGGAGGTGATTTGGAAATACTCTTCTGATCCTGGGGGACGCGCGTGATCCTCAGCTAGTCACCTGAAAATGAATAAACACCCCGGTCAGGGGTGCCGGAATTAGCACTCCGACGGGTAAGTCAGTCTTTACTATCTGGATTACTTGTATTTTAAGTTAAGCGTAATGAATCTCACATACTTCTTTCTGGCTGATGTTCTTCTATTTATATATTTTGTTTCTTGGGCCTCGAGATTGGGTCCACTTTCAATTCGTCATTCGGCTTCTCTTGTAGCAAACTGCTTTTCACTTGCCCCCTCGCTTCACCGGCTATTTGGCCGAATAGGGTAGGATTTGAACGTGTGAGACGGGGCTAAGTGCTATATATATTTCGACTCTCTAAGTTCAACTATTCGGCCTCTTTACGACTCGCAATATTCGGCCCCCACAAAAAAAAATTTCAATTGATTTTTTTCAATTAATTTTTTTTTCAATTTTTTTTTTCTTCTAATTTTTTCATTTGTATAGATGTTGGACAACTGGCTTACTAATCACATTCAAAACACCTGAAGAAATATGGGAGTTCTATGAGGACAAAGTTCTCAGACTAAGTAGATCACTTGTTGAACTGCTTAATCAAATAATTGACTATCTGAATGATATTCACGAAAGAAACAGTTTCAATGGTAATATATTGAACAATTTAAGGATTTGTCGCAGATACATTGGGTCAAGGTTAACTTGGAACATAGAGTTTGTTAACAACCCTCCTCTAAATCCGATACATGACCCCATACATGGTATAATAGTTGATGTTCAACACTTCAGAAAAATAGTATACGAAGCGACGGAATGATTTCATTTAGAAGTTTATCCCCCAACTCGTCTCCTCTTTTTTCAACCCGCCTATGATTTTAACCCATGATGTGGGTACTGTCATACTTTGTCTTATGTTAAGAAAATTGGATTTTATAACCATTCACATCCACTTTTTTTTCAATAAAGTGAGGATGACACACTTTATTTATAAAGTTTATGAAATACAGAAGAGGAATCCATTTATTTTCAACTGATATATTTGTTTATATAATACCACGCCTCTTACAGACATGGGTTTTTGGCTGGCTAGAATTCCGTTTGTTCCTCATTTTTAGTATTGGGATGCCTGTTAGCCGCCATTGTAACGACTTCTATATTATCCTCCTCATGGAGAAAAACCATTATATAAATTTCAGACAATTTTTCTTCAGACATATGGGGTGATAAAATAGTTGAGGACCATTTGTGAACATGCCAGGGATGTCATTCAAAATGCTTGGTCTGGAAAAATTCTCAATGAGCTCTATGAAAGTTTCCCTGACACCTTGCGTAAGATACATTTCCTAATGTGTACTAAGCTCAATGACAATAACGATTGCCAAAATTTTTTGTCTGCTAAAAACATTGTTAAGCTAATGAGGCACGGTCCTTTTGGCTACAAGGGTCTCAAGTTTTGAGTCGGTTGTGAAACTGAAGAGGTATGTTTATTTATCACTTCTTTAGTTATATTTTAACTCAAATTTTTAAAGTTATCTCAAGAGTAGTTGACAAGAACAACTAAATAAAGAATTGGATGTCGCCTTACAACTAAAAAAATTTAGTATTATCAGAACATAATTTACATTTCTTGGGTTTTGATAAATAGTATAGTCTGTGTTAATATAGTATGATTTTATTTTGTTTGCTTGTTTCTGTAATAAACTCGGGCTTTTTTTATTTTTCTTAATTATTTTAGACCATTCAGAGTTTGCATAAGGGCTTTCAATGGGACAAAACATTTCCAGTTCTATTTTGAAATACAAGGGATGATTGCATTTTTTAAATTCATTATTGAGCGTACTAAATCAATATTGAGACTATGTGGCATTTTGGTTTCCATCATCAATCATTTTAAAAGTTATTTTCTTCATATCCATATTTGTTATAATAGTATATATTTTTTTATTAAGTTTTTGTTTTAGTGGTCTAGGCTTTTTGGGTCTTGCCTTGTGACATACCTGTGCCTTTTAGGGTGTGCATTGAGTTTTGTATATTTCTTTTTGGTAATAAAATCTCACTTGCCATAAAAAGATCATTTTATTCGTTTATTTATTTAGATTGGGAGAAAGGAGATGATACATAAAATATTCAGTATTTCTGGAATACCACATGTTCGTATTCCCAGCCAGTCATTATTCTTTATGCCCCTCATGTCCCTCAATCACCTAACACAATACCTCACCTACCCACATTCTTTACCAATCGCAATACTATGGAATAGCATGTGTCTATACTCCGGGATTACTGAATAATTACCCCCACCAAACGCTACCTAAATGAATAGATTCATAAGAACATAAGCATGGACTTCAGTGCACTAAGAGCGTCTATATGATCCACATCTGATATGATCTATATTCTCAGCACTATGCCATTGTTGGAAAATTTGTTTTATAGGGCTTATTTTGAGCTAACTTTGAGCCCAAAATTGAGTGGGCTCCGAACGTCTTTTGGGGCAGGTCCGAAGAGGTGACGTGTTCTTTGTCGCATGGCAAGTCACATGGCGAAGACAGTTCATCAAAACCATTTATGAGTGAATGGGAAGTTGACGTCGTTTTCGGGTTCGAGGAATGGACATTTAAAGACTTAAATGTGGGTTTCCTTTTAATGGGTTGTCCCACATTGAAACTTTAAGAGAGCTTTTATGTATATATAAGCTCTAGCCTACAACACTTGGGTTGGGCCCCAAGGGGCACCCCAAGTTGTAGAAAGGAGGAGTTATGGACAAAGTGAACCTTAGTTGAAACCACCACAAACGCGCGCGCCGTCCGTCCGTCCGGCTGAGCCGTGCCGGGCGCGGGTGTGAGTTGTGGGTTGTGGGTCGGGTCGATTCTTGTATTAATTTTTTGGGCGAAATTCATTTGAATTTTTTCAAAAATTATTGCGGGAAAATTTAATTTAATTCCAAAATTGAATTTAAATTATTTCTGTCCATGTTTGATGCCTTTTCTTTCTGAATTATAAACTGTTTGAACAGTGTTATAACTGCCCAGCAGATACACATCTGTAACTTCCGAACATATTCAAAATCTGGACAAACTGCAGCAGTTAATCTGTTAGGCAGTTTACAGATCTGTTTGATTTTCAGACAGCACATGTTCAATTCAAATTCCCGCATGTTCACTTCAAATTAGCACCTATTCGGGTCAGATTTTATGTCTATAAATTCAGACCATTTCCAGCAGTCTTGGACACTGAAAATTAGTCTAAAAATAATTCTTTTGCTGTCCAAACTTTTGTCCTTGGTGCATTATTCTTCATATTAGTTTTAGAATAAATTTCAGAGAGTTAGAACACATGTTTGGCTCGCCGTTCAATTTGTTTTGGAGTGCTACTACAAATTGGTTAAGATCATTGTATATTGGGAGATAGACGCCACATAATCGTAAGCACCGTAGCGGGGGCGAATTTGTCTTAAGGACAGAGTGTTACACACTTGACTTGGTCTTTTATTTTTCGTTTGGTTCAACAAAATAAATTTTGTAAGTTATTTGTTTTATTTTGTTTGATTTAGTTTCAATGTATTTTATTTACACAGAAAATTGTTCCAACAGCCATCACACTACCCATGGAGTCTTTCACAATAGCGCTTACATACCATCTTTGAAAAGAGCACCACCAAAATTTACCTTATAAACACCCGCAGTAGGAGTTTTCATGCTATCATTCGCTGGTGGGGCCGTTGTGATTGCAGTTCTCTCTGTGTTAATCTGGTTTTCCCTAAAAAAATTAGAAGCAAATTCAACACTATCATTAGCAATTTCTGGCTCCCGCCAAAACCTGAATTACTCTGAGCAATCAAAGCTCAGATTGCATTCAACTTCCCATACTTCCATTGCTTGAACATAAATCACCTTTATTATCAAATTTGGTCCAGTAATGTAAGCCACACCATTTCCAAATCAAATGTACTTAGCAAGTAGACAGTCCCTAAGACACAGTACCACTGTCTCATACCAGAAACCAAAAGAAGAACATATAGCATCATCCACTACTTTCTTGTGTTCCGAAAGTTCCTGAACTGGTAGAATACCAGCACATGCATTTTAAGAAAAAATATTGACTTTGTTAGGGACAATTATGTTAACTCCAGCCCACATGGAAGAGTAGTTGGAGGTTGGCTGGTTGGCTCTCCAAGTTAAGAAGTAAGAGGGGAGATGGCAGGTGACAGCCGTCCCAATTACTCCTCTTCCTTGACTTTGTTCCCTCCCCGTTTGTGTGTAAAATGGGAAGAGGTGAGCTGAGTCAGATCAGAAAAAAGAAAGATAAAGCAGAGAGTAATCTGTGAGTGAGAGTGCTATAGAGAGAGTGAGGTGTGAGTGTTGTAAACTCCCTCTGGGAAAATTCTATAGTGGATATCTCTCCCATAAACGTAAGCTATTGCCGAGCCACGTAAATATCTTGTCTCTTTACAGTGTGTGACTGATTTCTGAGTGTTCTTAATCCTAACAAATTAAGACTCCATATTGCCAACCAAAATTTTTTCATGCACTCTGAGTGTGAAGTTGATGGATCTGAATTTCCAATATTGAAGCCTACATAATAAGCAGAACAAATAGTGAATTGTCCAATCTTCGTGAGGTGCAAAATTAATTTATCTTGTTGGCTAGGTGAACCTAAGGGCATATTACATATATCGTCTGCCTCAAACTTTAAAAAGATCTCACTAATAGTCTCTGCTTCCATGAACTAGAATCCTAGTCAATAAGATCAGTAACCTTCACATTCTCCAACCCTTAAATTTTCAGACTAATGACGGTGAAAGAGGTGGTAATAAAATCTTGCACCTTGTTACAAAATAGTACATCTTTTGGTAATAAAATCTCACTTTCCAGAAAAAGGCTTGTGTGCGTGGATGTCTTCTTTAACCTAAAAAATAAATTGTTAAATAACCACAAATTTGAAAAAATGAGGTTCTTTCTATGTTGAAACTGCTTGGAATTGACTTTTTATGTAACTTAATTGGATACTGGAAGCTTTGCCTTTCTGGATTACTCAACACAGAAAACATTGAAATGGTGATGAGCAACTCCATCCTTGTACATAAAATGGGTCCTTAAAATCAGGAAACTTCTGGTTGATTGTGCTTAAAGATTAGAGTTGGATTCATATAAGAAATAGGCTAGACCTTGCAAAAATGCAAGGGGTTGAGAAGTTTTGAGTTTGCTTGTGCTAATAAGCCTCCAATGTCAAAGGTATGTTGCCTGTGTAAGAAATGTGTTAATCTTAGATATGAGACACAGAATCTTGTAAGAGAGCATATAACACTGACTACATGAGACACGAGGCTATATATGTAATATCATTCAAATGATTTGTAACAGCCCTCGCTTCATCTTGGTCGTGCTCACATGCATACACATGAATTTGTTTTGTTAAGTTGCATCTACAGACCTTAATTTGTTTTGTCTGAGTGTTGCTTGCATGTTTTGTTTCTCGCTTAGTGTGTGTTAAGTCGTGGTCATCTTAAGCCGAGGTCACACCTTTGAACCCCTTATACCTAGGACCATCTTGGAACCACTTTGGTTGACCCCCACCGTCACCCTGGCATATTGGCCGAGATGTCATTATCTAGGCTGAGGTGTTCATCACCAAGGCCGAGATGTGTATTATCTAGGCCGAGATGTTATCCTTGCACCTAAGTGATCTTGCTCCTGGACTGGAATGACCTAGACCGAGGTGTGGCATAGCTAGGCCAAGCATTATCCTTCCTAGCTGAGATCATTGAGACCTTACTTGCCGAAGCCTATGTCTTGACCCGAGGTCATTACGTACCGGAGTACCCATGTCACCTTACTTGTTATGCATACTTTGTCATGCACTTGTCTTATCATTCTGTCACCTTTTTCAGGAAACCCAATCCGGCAGCGCCACGTGTCCCAGCAGAGGTTTAAGTCAGGTGCTAGCTGAGAAACCCGTATCACTTTGTCATATCCTAGCCTTGTAGAGAGAGAAGCTCTAGGAAGAGAGGAAGAAGGGTTCTTAGAGGGAGAATAGATTTCCAAGCTTGATCCTTAGAGTTTGAACCGTTGGATTCGTGTTTTGAGGTTAGATTCTTGTTTTGCTCTTGTTGTTCTTTATGTTCATCTAACTACATTGCATGGTCTAGCATGATTCATGAGCCATGCATTGCTTTGAAATTCAGTTTTAGAAAGAGAAAATGATGTTCTTGTGTTCTTGAAAGAAAATCATGTTTTGATCCGAAAGTTTGTATCAAGATCCATGTTTTTGTGTTTGTTTTCATAAGATCTTCAAGTATGGGTACCCAAGTCCATGTTTTTGAACTCATCTCATGAAATCTCAGATTTTGTAATAACAAGTTAAGCTTTTAGCGTTCATGTTCTTTGTGTTCTTCATGTTCATGTTCTTCATGCTCCTCGAAGGGAAACCCAGATTTTCCCGACTTCATTTCCTTGAATGTGGTCATCGGGACCACACCTCGGCCAAGACCTGGTTGGTGCCCAGCATGTTTTCCCGAGATGAAAAACAGTGCTTGATTCCCAGCACATGATTGCTTTGTTTTGACTTGTTTTGGAAAGAAATGCCGAGAACATTCACACTCATGAAAAGCTTGTTTTAAGAATGCATTTCATACCCATCCCTGAGCATCTCTTCTTGTCTTCTTGAAATGCATTCAATGGGATTTATTATGTGCTTGTAGGCCTTGGATCCTTGCTTGTAATCCCCACACCCGAAGAGTTATACGAGTGGTATTTTTAATAAAGCTATGTTATAAAGTTTTGATAAGCTTTGTTTCGTTTTGGAAAAGTATTTGATCAAGCATGAATGATTATCTCTAGTTTTGTATCAAGTATTATATTTGTTTTGATGACATTCTTGAAAAGTCCTTAGTGCTAGGGGACTATAATGCGACTAGTACCCTTGTTTTGAAAGTCCTTAGTGCTAGGGGACTATAATGCAACTAGTACCCTTGTTTTGAAAGTCCTTAGTGCTAGGGGACTACAATACAACTAGTACCCTTGTCTTGCCACCAATGGTTTACCCCGTGGGTTTGTCCGAAATGTCATCCTTTGTGTTATATTGATGCTAGTAAGCATCCCTTGAAGTTTTGAAAGACTTGATAGATGAACTTGGTTCATCCCTTGTTTTTGTACAAGTTATGCTATGTATTGTTTTGATAAAGATCTCAAATATCATTCATCTTAAACCTTTATTTTTAATATCATTCACTGAGTATCCAAGTTCACCGTCTGCTTATATATATGTTGGTGAAGAGTAAGAAGGCGGTGACGCCTAGATGACTATTTGCAAGTTGTTGGATTAATATTTTGTAGCATCTTGAAGATTATGCTTCTTGCCCTGGCCATTGTAGTTCGTTTTGTATATGTCGGCTTGAGAAGACTTTTGATCACGATGTAATATGTATTTGTTTTATTTGTAGTCAAGTTGTAAAACCATGTTATGTATGACATTTCATTTGATCTATGCACAGCTCTTGTGGACTATTTAGATTTAAATTTATTGCTTCCGCACATGTAAGCCCCATATGTATACCCTGATTATGTGTGAATCTTTGTAAGCTGGCCTTTGGTAATCTTGGATTACTGGCCATCATGGCACCATTCTACTAGGGGCGGAATGGGGTCGTGACAGATTGGTATCTGAGCACCGGTTCCTTATAGTACGTTATTCACACACCTTGAGTCCTAAAGAGTATAGGATGTTCCTTAGAATGATGTTAGGACTGCATCATATTGCTTGCTATTCGACAAGGTGTGCATCATTTCGGCATAATCATTTGTTACTTGCATACATGTCTATTTACTCATTTTGTTTTAAAGTCATATTTTGCATACACTTACCATCATGAGAAGGGGTAGACCTCCAGTTGGCCGAGATCATTCCAAGGACAGATTGGACAGATTAGAAAGATTGGTCGAAGGTTTGGTCCGTGAGTTGAGACAACCTAGGCCGCAAGCCACTAGCACCACCTCTACTCAGGCCGAGCAGACCAACGGCCGAAATGCAGTTCCGCCTCCACCTCCTCCAGTACCACAAGTGCCTCCACAGCCAGCTTTATATGGGAACGGTACGATAATTTTGATCAAAGAGTTCAAAAAAATGAACCCGCCGAGATTCCAAGGGGGGATCGAGCCGATGAAAGCCGAAGCATGGGTTTTGGAGATGGAGAAGCTGTTCGAGATTTTTCCCAGCACCGATGCCCAGAAGGTGTCGTTAGTAGCATTCACGTTGGATGACAATGCTCGAAGATGGTGGATGATGATCAGAGAAGGCAATCCAGGTTTAACTTGGGCCAGATTTTTAGAGTTGTTTTATAACAAGCATTTTCCCCTTAGTGTTCGAGATCGCAAGACCACGGAGTTCCAGACTCTAACACAAGGCAACAAGACAGTGGCAGAACACGACCGTGCATTTACCGAATTGGCGAGATATGCGCCTCACATGGTCAATGACAAATATAGAAAAGCTAGGAAGTTTGAAAGTGGATTGCGTGGACCGATACAGGATCAAGTTAACATGCTCAACATGCAGACTTACGCCGGAGTGTTGGACAAGGCCATCCTAGCAGAAGCTAACTTGAACCGATACGAGAGTTCAGCAGAGAGCTAGAGGAAGAGACAAAACTATGAGAATCGCCGAGTACCGTTTAATGCCAAGAAGAAGGCGAATATGGGCAGTTCCAGTAACTCAAATCAGGAAGGTGATGCTAAGCCGACGTGTGCAAGTTGTCTGAAGCCACATTTTGGAGTCTGTCGTTGGGCATCAGGAGCTTGCTTTCAATGTGGCGAGATAGGTCATCGTGTGAAGGACTGCCCGAAGACAAAGGCTGACGATGGTAAGAAGAATGGGAACACTTCGAGCTCTGCACAGAAAAACAACGTCGGAAGGGCGTAGGTGAGGCAGGGCAGAGTTTTTGTATTAATGCCAGGAGACACCCAGAGTGCCGAGACAGTAGTGTCAGGCACCCTTCCAATTTTCTCTCAAGATGCATACATATTGATTGATTCGGGTTCTACACATTCATTTGTATCTGCCAAATTTGCCGAGAAGTTGAATAGGGAACTAGAGCCCCTTGGTTATGTGTTATTTGTGTCTACTCCATCTGGGAGAACTATGACTGTTGCATCCATTTATAGGGCATGTGTTGTTGTAATCGAGGATGTAGAGTTATTAGTTGATTTGATGTCGTTGAACATAACTCACTTTGATGTCATATTGGGAATGGATTGGTTAGTAGGAAATCATGCATCCATTAACTGTGTTTTCAAAAGTGTCACATTAAAACCCCCAAACAAAACCGAGGTCACATTTCAGGGTAAAGGGGTAGTATCTCCACCTTACTTGATCTCATCCATGAAGGCCTAGAAGTTGATTCAAAAAGGTGTCAAGGTTATTTGTGTAGTATACTGAGCAATCAGAGTGGAAACGCTGAATTGGCCGACAACCCAGTTGTTAAGGAATTTCTTGACGTCTTTCCAAATGACTTGCTGGCTGCTTAGTCGATAGAGAAATAGAGTTTACTATTGACATCATGTCGGGAACCCAACCTATCTCCAAAACACCCTATAGAATGCCCCCAGCCGAGCTTAAGGAGTTGAAGCTGCAATTACAAGAGTTGTTGGACAAGGGCTTTATTAGGCCGAGCACTTCACCTTGGGGAGCACCAGTCCTATTTGTGAAGAAAAAAATGGTACACTTCGTCTCTGTATTGATTACCGAGAACTGAACAAGGTAACCACTAAGAATAAGTACCCATTGCCGAGGATCGATGATTTGCTTGATCAACTACAAGGAGCACGAATCTTTTATAAAATTGATCTCAGGTTGGGCTACCATCAGCTGAAGGTTAAAGCCGAGGATGTTGAGAAGACTGCTTTTCGGAGAAGATATGGCCACTATGAATTTTTGGTAATGCCTTTTGGAGTGACTAATGCTCCTGCAGCATTCATGGATTTAATGAACAGAGTCTTTAAGCCATACCTAGATGAGTTCGTGATTGTTTTCATCGACGATATATTGATCTATTCCAAGGGTAGTGATGAGCATGAGAGACATCTGAGACTTGCCTTACAAATTCAAAGAGATAGAAAATTATATGCCAAGCTTAGCAAGTGTGAGTTTTGGCTTTCCAACATTTCATTTTTGGGGCATGTAATTAATGAAGAAGGTATCTCTGTTGATCCACGTAAGATTGAAGCCATTGTGAATTGGCCGATGCCAACTAACGTGTCCGAGGTTCATAGTTTTCTGGGCCTGGCAGGTTATTACAGAAAGTTTGTGAAGGATTTCTCAAGGATTGCAGTACCATTGACACAATTGACTCAGAAGGGAGTGACATATGAATGGACCGAGGATAGAGAATCAGCCTTCCGGGAGCTCAAGATGAGGTTAGTTACAGCACCAGTTCTTGTACTACCATCAGGTAATGAGGAATTTCAGATTTATAGAGATGCTTCACATAAGGGTTTGGGTTGTGTATTAATGCAAGGGGGTAAAGTCATAGCATATGCATCTCGTCAATTGAAACCTCATGAAAAGAATGATCCTACCCATGATTTAGAACTAACAGCCGTAATGTTTGCCTTGAAAATTTGGCGCCATTACTTGTATGGAGCTTCTTGCCAAGTTTTCACCGACCACAAGAGTCTGAAGTACTTATTTACTCAGAAAGAATTGAATATGAGGCAACTTGAGTTATTGAAGGACTACGACATGCAGATCCAGTATCATCCAGGCAAAGCCAACTCAGTGGCCGACGCTTTGAGCAGGAAGTTAGTTGGGAGTTTGGTATGTTTGTCAACGATTTTAGTAGAGCCGACGATTATTGAGGAAGTGAAGACCAGACAGAGGGAAGGTGAATTCTTCGAGAAGGTAATTGATGAGTTTGTCACCAAGCCGAGGTCAGGGTACACCATTGAGAATCAGGTGTTTAAGTTCGAGGGAAGGTTGTGCGTAGCCGACGTCCCAGAGTTGAAGAGGAAGATTTTGCAGGAATCCCATGGTTCCAGATTTTCCGTTCATCCAGGAAATACCAAGATGTACTAGGATGTGAAGCAGACTTTTTTGGTGGCCAAATATGAAGAGAGAAATAGCCGAGTTTGTATCTCAGTGTCTATATTGTCCACAAGTGAAAGCAGAGCATCAGAGGCCAGCAGAACTTCTTCAACCTTTGTTAATTCCTGAGTGGAAATGGGAATACATTTCCATGGATTTTGTGATCGGCTTGCCGAGGACACAAAAGGGTATGTATTCGATTTGGGTGATAGTTGACAGATTAACCAAGTCAGCACACTTCTTGCCTGTTAAGGCTACATTTAATGCTGACCGACTTGCCTTGTTATATATGAATAAGATTGTTAGACTTCATGGAACGCCGATGTCCATCGTGTCAGACTGAGATCCGAAGTTTGTTTCTAGATTTTGGCAGAGTCTACAAGGAGCTTTGGGAGCCGAATTGAGGTTTATCACAGCTTTTCATCCCTAGACTGACGGGCAAACAGAAAGAACGATTTAGACACTTGAAGGTATGCTCAGATTATGTGTATTGGACCTCAAGGGAAGTTGGGAAGAGCATTTGCCATTGATAGAATTTGCCTACAACAACAGTTATCAAGCAAGCATTGGCGTGGCACCTTATGAAGCTCTGTATGAAAAGAGGTGCAGATCGCCGATATGTTGGACCGAAGTAGGAGACAAAGCTTTAATCGGCCCCGAACTGATTCAAGTGACAACTGAGAAAATTAAACTTATCCGACAAAGAATTAGGACTGCTCAGAGTCGACAGAAGAGTTACGCCGACCAGAGAAGAAGAGAGTTGGAATTTGAAGTTGGGGATCACGTATTCCTGAAGATTTCGCCGATGAAGGGAGTTTCAAGATTTGGGAAAAAAGGTAAATTAGCACCTCGTTATATTAGACCATTTGAAATCCTTGAAAGAGTTAACCCAGTTGCTTATAGACTTGCTTTGCCGCCAGAACTAAGTCAAGTCCACAATGTGTTTCATATTTTGATGTTGAGGAAGTATATTCGGGATCCATTGCAAGTGATTGATCATTTCGGGATTGTGATTAATGAAGATTTGGGTTATGAGAAGAGGCCGATATGGATTCTTGATAGGCAAGTGAAACAGTTGACGAACAAGTCAATACCGATGGTGAAGATTGAATGGAAAGAGCATTATGGCAAGGATGTTACTTGGGAAATGGAAGAAGAAATGAAAATCCGACATCCAGAGTTGTTTGTGGGACGAGGTAGCTTAAGTTTGGGGACTAAACTTCCTTTAGGGGGGTAGGATGTAACAACCCTCGCTTCACCTTGGTCGTGCTCACATGCATACACATGAATTTGTTTTGTTAAGTTGCATCTACAGACCTTAATTTGTTTTGTCTGAGTGTTGCTTGCATGTTTTGTTTCTCGCTTGGTGTGCGTTAAGCTGAGGTCATCTTAAGCCGAGGTCACACCTTCGACCTCTTACACCTAGGACCATCTTGGAACCACTTTGGTTGACCTCCACCTTTACTCTGGCATATTGACCGAGATGTCATTATCTAGGCCGAGGTGTTCATCACCAAGGCCGAGATGTTTATTATCTAGGTTGAGATGTTATCCTTGCACATAAGTGCTCTTGTACCTAGACTGGAATGACCTAGACCGAGGTGTGGCACATCTAGGCCGAGGTATGGCACAGCTAGGCCAAGTGTTATCCTTCCTAGCTGAGATCATTGAGATCTTACTTGCCGAAGCCTATGTCTTGACCCAAGGTCATTACCTGCCGGAGTACCCATGTCACCTTACTTGTTATACACACTTTGTCATGCACTTGTCTTATCATTTTGTCACCTTTTTGAGGAAACCCAATCCGGCAGCGCCACGTGTCCCAACAAAGGTTTAAGTCAGGTGCTAGCTAAGAAACCAATATCACTTTGTCATATCCTAGCCTTGTAGAGAGAGAAGCTCTAGGAAGAGAGGAAGAAGGGTTCTTAGAGGGAGAATAGATTTCCAAGCTTGATCCTTAGAGTTTGAACCGTTGGATTCGTATTTTGAGGTTAGATTCTTGTTTTGCTCTTGTTGTTCTTTATGTTCATCTAACTACATTGCATGATCTAGCATGATTCATGAGCCATGCATTGCTTTGAAATTCGGTTTTAGAAAGAGAAAATGATGTTCTTGTGTTCTTGAAAGAAAACCATGTTTTGATCCGAAAGTTTGTATCAAGATCCATGTTTTTGTGTTTGTTTTCATAAGATCTTCAAGTATGGGTACCCAGGTCCATGTTTTCGAACTCATCTCATGAAATCTCAGATTTTGTAATAACAAGTTAAGCTTTTAGCGTTCATGTTCTTTGTGTTTTTCATGTTCATGTTCTTCATGCTCCTCGAAGGGAAACCCAGATTTTCCCGACTTCATTTCTTTGAATGTGGCCATCGCGACCACACCTCGGCCAAGAGGTGTGGGACCTCAGGCAAGACCTGGTTGGTACCCAGCATGTTTTCTCGAGATGAAAAACAGTGCTTGATTCTCAGCACATGATTGCTTTGTTTTGACTTGGTTTTGGAAAGAAACGTCGAGAACATTCACACTCATGAAAAACTTGTTTCAAGAATGCATTTTATACCCATCCTTGAGCATCTCTTCTTGTCTTCTTGAAATGCATTCAATGGGATTTATTATGTGCTTGTAGGCCTTGGATCCTTGCTTGTAATCCCCACACCCGAAGAGTTATGCGAGTGGTATTTTTAATAAAGCTATGTTATAAAGTTTTGATAAGCTTTGTTTCATTTTGGAAAAGTATTTGATCAAGCATGAATGATTTATCTCTAGTTTTGTATCAAGTATTATATTTGTTTTGATGACATTCTTGGAAAGTCCTTAGTGCTAGGGGACTATAATGCCACTAGTACCCTTGTTTTGAAAGTCCTTAGTGCTAGGGGACTATAATGCAACTAGTACCCTTGTTTTGAAAGTCCTTAGTGCTAGGGGACTATAATGCAACTAGTACCCTTGTCTTGCCACCGACGGTTTACCCCGTGGGTTTGTCCGGAATGTCATCATTTGTATTATATTGATGCTAGTAAGCATCTCTTGAAGTTTTGAAAGACTTGATAGATGAACTTGGTTCATCCCTTGTTTTTGTACAAGTTATGCTATGTATTGTTTTGATAAAGATCTCGGATATCATTCATCTTAAACCTTTATTTCTAATATCAATCACTGAGTATCCAAGCTCACCCTCTCTTTATATATATGTAGGTGACAAGCAAGAAGGCGGTGACGCCTAGATGATTATTTGCAAGTTGTTGGATTTATATTTTGTAGCATCTTGAAGATTATGCTTCTTGGCCTGGCCATTGTAGTTCGTTTTGTATATGTCGGCTTGAGAAGGCTTTTGATCAAGATGTAATATGTATTTGTTTTATTTGTACTCAAGTTGTAAAACCATGTTATGTATGGCATTTCATTTGATCTATGCACAACTCTTGTGGACTATTTAGATTTAAATTTATTACTTCCACACATGTAAGCCCCATATGTATACTCTGATTGTGTGTGAATCTTTGTAAGTTGGCCTTTGGTAATCTTTGATTACTGGCCATCATGACACCATTCTACCAGGGGCGGAATGGGGTCGTGACATGATTTCCCCCCACCTCCCCCAACCCCCTTTTATTTTTTTGTTCTTACTTCCCGAACTGACTAAATTGAAATGTACTGAACTGGCCCTATGCACATCGGTTTAGTTAGGCTGTTTAATTGTTGTGTTCTGTTTTAGTGTTAATTTTCAAAAAACCGATAGAATGTGTAGTGCACTATTTTTGGGTTTGGCATGTCTAGTAGATGAATCTATAAAGTATATTTAGTTTTTCTCAAGAATGGTTTGGAACTTTGACGTGGACATGTAAGAATAATCCTGCACCTTCATTGATGAATCTTTAAAGTTCTTCACTTTTACTGATGTTTGAATCTCAAACGCAGGGTGGTGTTGAAGATGTATACTATGAAAGACTCAAGCACTGGTTGGAAATTTATAGGAGGCTTATATTCATTATTTCTCTGTTTTTCAATGTGAATCCTGGATATCTAAGTTGTTTGTGGGAATTTTTTTTTCTTTATTCGAGTGTGAAGATTAATATTTTGTTTCTTCGCTAAGACAATTTATTACTTTAGTATTTTAATGCAATGTGTGTTGAATGAAATGTATTTTCATTCTTGTCTTCTTTATGTAATCAAATGAAAATTGCTATCACATCGATAGCAGTCAGGTAATTAACATTTGGATTTTACTCTTTTCTAATCATTTTTTTGTTACACTTTTCCGTTGAGGATTATATATTCAGGTATGATAAATAAATTCAAACTTTTTTATTATCACAACTCATGTGAGTTTTGATCGTCACTCAATTTTGATAAACGAAAGATGAATTGAATATTATTTTAGCCACAGGTGTAGAATATGTGCTCAATTCAGCGATAAAAAATAAAATTTCTAAAGTAATCCTGCAAAAGACTTTTTCCAATCATAACAAAATAATAATAATAATAAGTAAAGACAAGAGTGGGAAGTAGTACTCTTTAATTGGTGAAAAATCAAGCATTAAACACACTTGTACGCGCACAAAAAATTCGATACTTGATGATGAGAAAATTTAATGAAGGTGATTAGAACCATCACGTGATTGACATCCATAAGTAAAACCACCCCAGTCGACAAACAGACACCCCAGCAACCAAATGGCCACGGGTCTTTCAACGTTTTTATATTTAATAGACAACGTACTTCAACCCCAAGGGTGGTCCATTTATAATAATTTAGTATCTTACCTAACAAGTGGTCTGAGTGCTCGAGGAGTCTTTTCTCAAACAATTTTCAATTCATATTAATGCAAACTCATCTCACGATAAAAACTTCTCCGTATATAAATGTAGTGTTTTATTGGATTTGGGATGACTGCTGTATTGGGGGCATAGCAGTCACTACTGTACAGACAAATGGGCTCATTTTGATGATTTGAACCGTTCACATTGTAGAATACATCGAGTAAAACCTGCAAACAAGTTGATTGGATATCATTAACCATTTCATTCACACACATTTGTATTCATTTTAATACTTTAAATCATAATTGTCATTTATTTTTATAGATACAAATGTGGGTGGATGAAAAGTTAACGATATCCAATTAAATTGATTTTTTGGAGGTATGTTTTATTCGATATACTCTAAAATGTGAACAATTCAGATCATCAAAATTAACACTAAAATAGGCCCATTTAAATGCATAGTAGTGGGCACACCACCTCAAATCTTGTTTTATTACGATTTGAAAATTGTCATGCACGTAGACCCATATAGTTACTGCAGTGATTTTTATCCCCTCTCCATAGTGCAACCCTTAGAATCGAGCATATTACTAGGGGAAATTGCAATATATATCATATCTATAAAAGTAGTGTTTTTTTCCTTATTTAGGTGACACATTCTAAATGTTTACTTTTTTCCAAAAAATCATATCAACATAGCTTTTTCATTTACATATAAAGTTCTACACAAACTCAATTTATAATAACCAATTTTATATGGATTCTATTTAAGAAATACTTATTTTTCATATATTTTTCATAATATATTTAGTTTTGTCATTGTCAGATTTCTTGTACATAGTTGATATATTAATTAAATTATTATGATATTTGAAAAAAAATATCTCAATATACAAATAAATAAATAAGACAGAATGTCCTTAATTATGTACATCGTACGGATCAAATTAATTTTCTTTTATATTTTATATTTTTTGTTTATCCTATTGATGTCTTAGTATTAATTTATATTAAATTTTTTTATTTAACATAAAATTATTTTTTACAAAATATTTACATTTAATTTAAATTTTATATACCTATATATATATAATAGGATACTCGGTTCATAAATCCAAAATAACATTTTATTTGGTCAGAAGTCCACCCTCTATAACATTTTATCTATTAGGACATGCGTAAGTAAAAGGATCAAAAAACCCACCTATATATTTCTGATCAACAGCGACAGACCACACAACCGCTCTCTCTCTGTTCTGTAGGTCCGTTGCCCATTTTTCTCAGACTATGCAAGTGATTCCTTTCTACAAGATGTGATGCCAATAGCTCTTAGATATTATACTTTCAAGTTTATTAGTTTCTTGAAGAGAAGTTTCCTGATTATCAGGTGATTGTGCTATAGAAATATTTTATTGTACAATTTGTATTAAAAACAGAAAACAATAACTTCATATTGTTGCACCTAATTGGAAATACTAAAAAATTAAGCTAAACAAGAGGTAAAACAGTAATTGTAATTCATTCCTTAAACTCTTTGCCAAATGTTAGCTAAGTTAAGGCCTTTTGGCTTCATGCCAACAGTGTAGATAGAAATATCATACTTCTGAAACATGAGATTTACAAACATCACACTGCATGGGAATTAATATGATCAGTAATGTTTTATGTATAGAACACAACTTTTGATGCAATACATGAAAAAGTGTGATGCAATCCATAATGCCAAATGCATAATAGATCCCAATAAGCGAACTTAATGCTGAAAATGCAGATATTTTAACATATTAAGGTTTTTGAAATCTTCACCTCTGAACCGTACAAAAGCAAAAATCTTTTGGCTGCAGCAGTGATAGGGACAGCCACACTCGCTTTATATGAACAATGTGAATCCACCTGCACATAATGCAGAAATCAAAACCTTTAACTCTTAATATTGGAGAAATAGAACCGTGAATTGTATTAATCCAATATTGTATGGTTATTACAAGATAGGAAACTTATTAAACATTAGATGACAATAGTAGTAACAAAATGGCAGTCTTCTCAGACCCCTGAGTTGAACTCCAGAGTGCTGGTGAAGAATCCACCATAACTGTCTCAGAATACAAATTTGGAAATATGTGAAGGCCTGATGTAGCATCCCAAGCAAGTGCTACAGGTGGGAAACAGCGCATTTTGCAAAGTCCTGCTACCAGGAAAGAGCTACCCTTAGCAAAAATAGAAAACAAAAACTTGATCAAAAGAAATGAAAAAAGAAAAGAACAAAGACACTCTGATTGTAAGGAAATCCATATATCATAATTTTTTAAGCTAAATGTTGAAAAGAAGGATAATGATGCCCCAACTATCAAAATTTAAATCAAACCGAAGAAGATATACAATATTCAAAATACCAAAGAACTCGAACCTTCAGTTAAGGTTTTTTGATTCATACTAGTAAGCCCAAATCGTATCATTTAAGAAACTACCATCAACTGACAGGTTTATTATTGTGTCAATGTCAAGGTTAAAACACCTTAGTAAAACTCTGACCACTCAACAAATGGAAAATTCATATGTAAATTGTAAGTTCAAAAAACTATCTTTTCAATGTTTTCAACTATCCACAAGAGGACGATGTTGTCAGGGCATGAAAACCTGACAATCAGAAAAGCCTTTTTTTTTTTTCTTCTTTTTTTGAGAAGTAAAATTTCAATTAAGAGACACAAAAGAAGGGGCTGCAATCCAACTATGCGCAAATTATACAAGATCATCAACTACAGGAAAACCTTAATGAGGTTGCTTATGTTCATTATATTCCACAAATTAATATATATATATATATATATAATCCATGTCTGAAATCAGGTTGACTTCATGGAAAATAAATACATAAAGAAATCCTTACTGCCATTCTCCAGATCTCTAGCCTCATCAACAGGTAGTACAAATTTTTTTTATTACACATCCTGTAGTTTCCAGAGATAGTTTAACAGGAAAAAGCCCTAAGCTAATAGCAAATGACATATTGAAAGCAAGAGGATGGTCCTCCTTCAATACTATGTCCTGTGTAAAATTTAAGTAATGAAGTCGTCAGTAGATGAATAAAACTATATAATCCAGATGAAATCACACACCTAGAAGCTGCTTTATGGAAGTACTGACCCTCGGAGAATTAGTTGAGAGAAGCAACAACTGAGGAGACAACTCTAATTCCCCGTCTTTTGGACTAAAGAATTGTCCAACTGCCATGGAAGCCACAGGTGGAGGCCTGCCATGGAAGCCACAGGTGGAGGCCTTCCTGAAACAGTCTGAGCGCCTGAAAGTCATTATGTATATATTCTCAACTTAAACCTCTTTCAAAAGTAACTAAGAGATGCTTATCACATTCAACAAGAGTAGAAGTAACATTCAAAAGATACAACAGATACATAGGATATAAAATTTGTATGATCAACAAAGTATCACAATATAACATGCATACAGGATGAGAAAACGAGACTCCTCAAAACAAACAAAGATTACCGCATAGTGAGAATATTATCATACTAGAAAATAGAAATTCATTTAGCAACAGGTAAAAAAAGAAAAGAAAGAGAAAAAAAAAAAAAAAAAACAACAACAACACAGCCACTCAAAGAAAAACTTGTGTATTTAAAAGGCTTTATTGAGGCTTGACTCCAGGTGAGGCTAATGCAAACCGCATCAGTGCTTTGATTTTTAGGCAAAACTCCAAAAAGACATTCAAACATAAGGAAGGCATAATAAACAAGATATTCAAACATAAAACAAAAAGGGGAAAAGAAAAATTAGAAATAAAAACATCAGTGCATATCTAGTCTTTAGGAAACTAGCTCTAACACTATTAGTTTATTGAATGGCAACTGCATTAGCAATATTAAAGAAAAAGTCATGCTACAAATAATGTTTTTCAAATAATATGCATTGCCTTGATTTCTGAGATTGCTTTGGAAAATTAACTACGGTGAATTTATGCCAGAATGTTTCTGATATAAACAAAAACAATCAACCAAAAGGTTTCACAAAACCTTCTGACGCATATATACTTGTGGTACTATGAAATGGAGAACACACGTGAGACAACAGACGAAATTAAAGAAACAATACCAGACTAGGTGCAACTGAGATGGTCAAGAATCTGAAACCATGCATATCCGCTAGAGCCAAAAAAAATACAACTGATGGAGGATCTTGCTCAGTCTGACTACCTAGTTCAATCTAGAAAACAAAAACAAAAAAAATCAGCTACAATAGCATGTCAAACAAACCAACTTACAAAAATCTGCTGCTCTAACCACACTCAGATAGTGTATGCCCTAGAGATCCTGCAAGTATCACAACTTAAATTGTTATCTTCTCTAAACTTTGTAGTTCCCAATATTTAAGAGGAAGGAGGAGGAGTAGAAAACAAACAGCTTCATGTCCACAAAAATATAAATGACCCATAAAAAATTCCATAAAATTACAATGTAGTTGGCATGTTAATATTAAGCTAGAACCAAGAGTTCTGCTATAACTCTTGACCTCCAAGCGATGGTTATATTCCACGACACAACAAATTTCACTTTCTGTTGGGATAGGTTTAGGTGGTGAACATCAGGACGCACTCAAATGTTTTTAACCGAAGGACGGTAACTGAGGGAGGTGGTGAACATCATGACGCACTCAAATGTTTTTAACCGAAGGAATGATCCTAACGCGTCTCACACGCGAGGAGAGGGAGTAAAAGGATGTAACTCAAGGGGCACGAATGATTTTTCCTGGAACTCCTCTAAATGGATTGTACATACAATATCATTTGTTTGTACTGGTTTCGCTGAATGAACCATACATACAATATCATGCCTATGTACAAAAGCGTGTTACGTAACGACAATGCATTTTCTATGCATGAACCAAGAATGAAAGCATATTCTATGCAACAATAGAAAAGTGCATATTCTATGCAATAATGGAGAAGCGCATATTTTATGCGCGACAACAACTGAGATATAATGGCATGTTCTATGCGAACCAAACAATTTGAGAGCATAGTCTATGCATGATTCAAAGACAAATGCATATATTCCATGCATGATTCAAGAGTGAAAGCAATAAGCATGTTCTATGCATAATGCAAGGGCGGAAGCCCATTCTATGCAGCTAGAGTAAGAGCATGTTCTATTCAACAGTATAAGTGGAATGCATGTTCCATGCAACAACAACAAAAGCATATTCGTCAAAACCAATTAAAGAACAACGTCCAATTTACCTCTTGGAAAAGTTGCAATATGTTAAAAACGATACACCTTACTTATGCCAATGAGTGATGAACATCGTGCACTGGAAATGCAGTTCTGAGCTTCCATAGAGGCATTTTGAACTCAATAATGAACAATCCCTTCAATTTTGAAATCCAAGGACACAAAATAGAACCAGGGACACAGAGGAGACCTTTGGAAACCCGCCGGCCACAAAAGGGGGCCGCCGGCCACCAGCCATCCACTGGTGCCGGCCACCAGTGTGCCTTGACGGCTATCGATGGTAGTTCGGGGAAAAATTGACTTTTCATACATGGGCCTTTAAATACAAGCCACCAGGGCTCATTTCCTCACACCTTCTTAACCGAAAATACTCTCTCTGTCTCTAGGTGCTTTTCCTCTCTAGATCTGAGCCTTTTACGCGCTTTCCAATGTCCCGCACAAACTTTCTTCTCTAAATCCTCCTAGTTCTCGTCGTTTTGAACCAATTGGAATTTGATTTCAACATTTCTTTTCTCATTTTCACCATTCTAGGCTCATTCCCCGTGAGTTTCACTCGAGTTCTACGCACTTTTCCCGGTTTTGATTTTTTCCATCATGTTCTCTCTCTTAGGGTTGACTTTTTCCAAGCTTACCCATTTTCTTCACTTTTCTTCACTTTTCACCCATCTCGCACCTATTTTCAGATGGCGGACGATTTTTCTCAAGATGGGGCTCCTCTCGAGCTTTCCCCAGTAGACTTTGAGGAAGACATCGAGGCCGAGCCAAAGGCCGAGCCAGAGTCGTTATCGTTGAGTGTATAGCCTTTTAATCCACTGAGGTATCATCCTCAGACACACATATTGCCTACTGCATAAGGCATCAGATTTTTTACTGATTTTGCTGAGGACGTGCTAGAGGACCTTCTGTTGAGGGAGCCAGAGTCTCATTTATCAGCCACTGCCGTTGAGGTACGAACTCTATTTCTATGCATTTCTACCCTTAATTGTTCGCATTTCTTGCATTACTTTCATCTGACTGTGTCTCATACACTGCCTTGATCTGATTACATCACATGCATTGCCTTGATCTAATTACATCTCATGCACTGCCACAGGGTGAGTCTCGTGCCTTTAAGGGTTATAGTGTGACGATTACTCGAGATTGGTATGATGAGCTCCCAGTTGGAGTTCGTGACATTGTTAACAAGGCAAGCTTCGGCATCTTCTGCTCCAGCTTGACTCGAGTTACCGCGAGTTGTCCTCTCTTAGGAGCACTGGTGGAGAGGTGGTGGGACACCACCAACTCCTTCCACTTTTCCACCACATGAGAGATGATGATGAGTCTTTACGACTTTTTCATGATCACCAGCTTAGGCGTAGGGGGTGATCCAATCCCTCTTGATCCAGATATGGAGGAGTGGAGGGCAGCCTGGCTCAAGTTGCTTGGGGCGCATCCACCGATATACCGACAAGGCATGGTGCAATACACTTGGTTCGAGGAGCAGTTCAAGGGGACCGAGCCCGAGACGATAGAGGAGACAGAGTAGTATGCCAGGGGCTTCCTGATGTTCATCTTCGGTACCACCTTGTTTTCAAACAGGTGGAACACTGTGGGCCTGTATTTGCTGAGTGCCTTGGTGACTTTTCCTCGAGTTCAGTATTATGATTGGGGCGGAGCCAGCCTCACCACATTGTACGGATATATGAGTTCTTCTCAATTCCCTCTTTACACTTTACATTTTCTGCTCTGCATTTCTTGCTTTATATCCGTTCAACACATGTGCTTTTTGTTTTGCACTTTCTGCATCTATTTATACTGTGTGCTTTCTACTTTGCACTTTCTGCATCTGTTCATATTGTATTGATTACATACCTCTGTATTATCCCTGCAACTATGGGTGTACACATACTTCTCGACTCTTGCCTCAGAGCCTGTAGATGAGATTCCATTGATGGTCCCCTTTTCTTGAGTATACGACGGCCAGCTTCGCCGTAGGACTCGTGAGCCCTTCATGTTTTTTCGTCAATACTTCGATACGGTAGCGGCGCACGAGGTAAATCGAAACGCAATCACTTTTGCTTTACAGCTATTTTGATTCATACATTAACAACTGACAGTGACTAATAACTTGTTCACTTTCCATTTCAGATCACATGGCAGCCCTGGGCCACGATACCGATAGAGCTTCGAGCCCAGTACCACGTGGCTTAGGGCATTTCCCGCTATCATATTCTACTTGAGGGCTCGATTTGCAGAGCTTGGTTCCTAGGCAAGCGCTTTGTGTACCAGAGCATGGGCTTACCTGCTCCATTTATACCGATGACACCGCTAGTGTCCATGAGAGCGACAGACAAGCTATCTGCCGAAGAGGTGATCCGGCTCATGGTAGGCTTGGAGGTAAAGCATTTCTGTATAGAGGCCGACTACGCGGCCTTTATCCAGACACACTTGATGCCGTCTCTAACCAGTGTTCGCGGGGGTGAGGGAGTGAGAGCTCCTGTCGCGAGAGTGAGACGTAGAGTGACCCGGGCGAGCAGAGCCCGTGGCAGTAGGGCTCCCCAGACGAGACAGGAGACCGGGTGGCCAGAGCTGCCTACTGCACTCACATGTTGGCGGTATACTGGGGAGACCTATTAGATCCCTATTGAGCCCGCAATAGCTGGGCATAGATACACTAGAGCCCAGGATGCACTTCCGGTATGTACCAAATTTTTAGTTTTCCTATCTCTTTCTGATATTTGTTTGTTCTGGACATTAATCATTCCCAATAGATTTGCAAGCACCTCCAGGATATACAGAGGATCTACTTGAGCTCCTAGCCTCATTCGAGGGTATGGTATTGAGGAGGGAGGCACTGCTCGGCTTCTACAACATTCAGGTCATTTCTTCAGTTTTCTTACATTCTAGTCATCAAATTTCCACTAACACCCTGAAATTGACATGAGAACTTCCCCACACTACATTAATACACTACATCTAAAATACTGCCCTTCTGTATTGTATTCATACTCTGTACCTAACTTCAGCATATACTTATTCTCGCCCATACTTGCATCTGATACGCATACTGTGGTTGACATATGACAACTGTCTTTTCAGGTCCCACCCATACCGGGCAAGCCAGCAGGAGCAGTACCAGGACTAGCAGTGCCTCCTCCAGCAACAGGGAGAGAAAGACAGGCTCCAGCACGCAGCTGAGGCCAAGCTAGGGTTGCCCGAGCTGAGAGTGGCCCTTCAGAGCCTATTCTAGACGATGACGACGCTAAGACTAGTGAGGCTGAGAAGGCAGTGAGTCAGCATTCAGAGTCATCAGAGAGTGGAGATGATGACGCTGGCTTGGGTTCTGAGAGTGGGAATGCTGATGCTGAGGAGGGCTCTGAGGCGGAGAGTGGAGACGGCTCTGGTTCAGACTTTGATCTAGATTCAGACAATGGCGTCGATGGAGATAGTGCTACAGAGTCTCTTCCTCCGAGGAAGACGACGAAGAGGGCCTCTAGATCATGAGATGATTGGCGCTGATCTTTGTATTTTTGCTTAGTTTCTTTGTAGTGTTAGCACATTGCATAGCTTCGGACATGCTTTATTTTCTTTAAAAACTTGTACTACACCTTTTGTGCAAACAACCATGATCAGAATGAAAACCAAATGTTTTTTTTAAAAGAGTGTTGTATTTGCATCATGAGCACCGCATTGCATGAAAAATAAGGTTGAATTCAACAACGAAAACCAAATACTTGTATTGTCACAACAGTCTGAATCAGGTAACGAACCGATCAACAACTGACATATAAACATAGCACTATACAACTCAATAAGCAAAACAACTCGGTAAACAACAAGTACAACTCGATAAACTTGTGAAAAAAAGAAACAAAAAGGACTCAACACAAGGCCTCAAGACACACAAACAGCAGAACAAAACACATGCCTCCAATATTATTCTTCAAAATGGAGGACAGCAGGTATGAGAGGAAGGCTGCCGGCCATGAGGGGTGGCCTGTCGAACATCAATGTGTAAGACCTCTACATTGTTGACACTTGGCTTCCACTCACAGCCTTATCTTCTACAAAAGGATGAGCTTCGTGATTTCTTCATTTCAACTGCAAATTCTTCACAGATGGAGCCATTTTTCGCCGAAAAACTCTCCAATTGGATTGCAACTTTAGATGGCTTGAAAAAGCTGAATTTCTGGGGTTTCAACATGCATTATTCCCGCTGAGTTGTTCTCTGCTTTGTTTTCCATTCCTTCATGTCACAGCTAGATGTTGGAACCCGATCACATATGTCTTTAGCTTCAGGGGACAAGAGGTGTGCTGACAGTCAAAGAATTTTAGGCGCTAATGGAATTCGGACGTGATGAGAAAATTCTACCTCAGCCGCATTTTGGTCACATCCAAGCTTTGAGAAGGATGTGTGGGCTCACTTTACACGATTCCCGATCCTTGATTCACAACGGAGAGCTGGATATCCCTAGTTTGATTCATCAATTTTCTGACGCCGGTGACCGAGGCAATCTTCTTTGGCGGGGTTTTCGATAACCCGTCCTTTGTTTGTACATGTTGGGACATTTTCTCCTTGCCCCTAGTTTTGGCAGGTCTAACATTCGATTGATCGAAGTAGCCCAAGGTTTGAAAGAGGGCAAGAGCTGTATGGGCTTGGTACTAGTCGAGACTTTGATGGGTTTAGACGCCTTTCATCGATGAGAGACAACCAAATTTGCAGGAAGTCCACTACTTCTTCAGGTAATGTTTCCTACCCTTTCTAATATGTGTTTCTTACGTCACTCGGCACTCATGCTCTGATTTTCTCTCAAAGCCCTTTTCCTTACTTTTTCCCTTAACACACACCTCTCTATTCTTTAATCTCTCTTTTATTTTGTCCCTCCCCATATATGGCTTATGGACAAGCTGAAGGTAGCGGACTCTTGCCCCATATACTCTGCCCGAGCATACTTTTTTCGCCAACAACTAGTTGATTTTCCGATTGAAGGATGGTGGTGCCATTGGATATGCAACAAGTCTGCTGCTGACATTGCTTAGTGTTGCCCTTGGCTTGATTTGACTGAAATGAGCTACAACATGGCTCGGCAACCTGGCATTGAGCTGATTGGCCTGACTCATTGTGTATTCTACTTTCCGTTCTGATTCTGGCGCCAATTTGGACATGATCAGATTTGCCCAGAGGAGGGGGTAGAATACTCGGTTTCATTCCCCGTCAGAGGCACACATTTGGCTAGGTACCTCACTGCTTGGAGGACAAGAGAGCTTCTGGCTCTTGCCCCTAGTTTCAACTACGCACTTTCTGGCGAGTTCCTGACTTGGCTTGAAGATAAAGAACAATTCGGGCCCACTCTAACATCAGCAGCTTCCACAAGCACAAGCAGGGAACGTAGTAACACCTGACTCATCTATGCCCCAAGTTTATTTCTTTGATCTTACTTTTCAAGTTTTCTTTTTGAACGTAATAAGTGCAACTTTGATTTGTATCGAGAGTTGGAGAACTTTGTATTGAAATCAATGAAATTAAAGTTGTGGGTACTGCAAATTTTTCTTTTGGTCAAAAATGGGTCTAAGTTGTAAAAGATTAATTTCAACAAAAATCAACTTTTATCAAAACTTTTCAAAACCATTTTTGATAAGGATCACAACTTGACACACACAGAATTTGTTCTCGAGACGTACAACCCTGAATCCAAAAATGGAAAATTTTCCCTTGTCTAAATAACACTGATTAGCACTATATTTAGCTCTTCTCTCAGAGTAAGGATCACAACCGAACTTTCAAATAACGAACAAACAAAGATGCCTTGATCAAACACATGGACACAGTTGATTTGGAGGTGTTTACGACCGAGCTTCATAATGAAGTTGCCTACGTATCCCGAAGATGGGAATTAGGCCTTATGTAGTTCGGTTCGGGTTTACTCGAGTATTAACTCTCTCCTTTTGTGCTCTAACTTTTGCCAAGGCCGCCCTTTAGGGTTTTCAACCTTGCGAGCTCAGTTTTTCTTTTTTCCAATTTCTTATGCTCTAACTTCTGCCTAGGCCGCCCTTCCAGGTTTTCGGCCTAGTGAGTCTCTCAGGGATAATATTTCTTCAACTTGTCCATGTTGATCGGTTGGGAAAATTCTAGGCCATCCAGGTCTATGAGAATGACAGCTCCACCTGACCAAATAGTTTTGATAATGTAAGGACCAGTCCAATTGGGTCTGAACTTGCCCCTAGGGTCATGGATGGGAGCTAGATTGTTTTTCAATACCAAATCCCCTTCCTTAATATTCTGAGACTTAACTTTCTTGTTAAAGGCCCTGGCAATCCTGCATTAATAACCCTGAACATGGTATAGTGCTTTCAGCCTTCTCTGATCGAACAACATTAGTTCTTTGAAGCTGCTTTGCTGCCAATCCGTTTCTGCTATCTGGCACTCAGCCATAACCCGCAGCAACGAAACCTCTATATCAATCGGCAGAACAACTTTTATCCCATAAACAAGAGAGTACGAAGTTGCCCCAGTAGATGTCTGAATTGAAGTTCTGTAGCCCTAGAGAGCAAATGGCAATTTGTCTGGCCAATCCCTGTAGGTCTCAACCATTTTCTGCAAAAATGTGCTTGATGTTCTTGTCGGTGGCCTCAACAACTCTGTTGGTTTGCGGCCGATATGTAGATGACTTATGAAAAGCCACGTTGTATTTCTCCAACAATTCGACCACTTCTTTCTTGAAATGGGAGCCATTGTCTGAAATGATCTCGTTCGGGACTCCATAACGGCAAATGATGTTATTCCGGATGAACTTAGCCACATATGTTGCCTTCAACACTGCATAAGACTGAGCTTCCACCCTCTTTGTAAAATAATCAATTGCCACCAGAATGTACTCATGCCCATTTGACTCTTTCAGTGTAACTACCCCAATGATGTCAATTCCCCAGACTGAGAAAGGCTATGGTGAAGTCATGTTTTATAGCTTCGATGGCGAGATATTCATGCGATTTGCATGGATTTGGCATTTGTGGCATTGACGAACAAAACCAATGCAATCCTCCTCCATGATAGACCAGTAGTAACCTTGCCTGAGAATCTTCCGGGCTAACATTACTCCGCTTATGTGCGCTTCACACTCTCCCCCATGGATGGCCTCCATTAGTCACTTTGACTCTTCTGTGTCCACACACAGCTTGTGGATTCCCAGATGACCCCTCTTATACAACTTACCCCTGCAGATGATAAATTGAACGGCCATCCTCCGTATTGCCCTTTTATCTTTGGCATTTATTCCTAGTGGATAAACCTCCTTTTCCAAGAAGTTCTAGATATTATAAAACCAAGGGTTTTGATCTTGCACTTCATCTATTGCAGTGATAGACTCGTAGGTCGGTGTATATCTCTACTCAATAATGATTGGACGCATCCGGACTCCAAATGGGATGTCTATCATGGAAGATAGAGTTGATAAGGCATTAGCAAACCTGTTGTTCTCTCTTAGTAGATGCGTGAAGGTTAGCTTCTCAAACCTAGGAATCAGAACGTCCAAGGTCTGGTGATAGATCTTCATCTTTTCTTCTTTGACTTTCCAGTCTCTTTTTCCTTGAGACAACCAGGTTCAAGTCCCCAATGACGTCCAACCTTTTTGCCCCTAGTTCTAGGGCAGCTTCCAAACCAGCCATACACGCTTCGTATTCTGCTTCGTTGTTGGATACTTTGAACCAGAGTTTAAAGGCTAAGGGTATATGGGAATTTTCGGGTGCAATCAGTAACATCCCTATCCCATAACCGTACTGGTTAGATGCATCATCAAAGTACATTGTCCAAATCTCTTTGTCGATTTGCAAAATAGCTTCATCTGGGAATAGGTATTCTACCGCTTCATCTCCTTTCACTGGGTGATCTGCCAGGAACTCAGCTACGACACTCCCCTTGACAGACTTGGAAGTGACATACTTCAAATCAAATTCAGAGAGAAGAAGCAATCAACGGCTAGCCTGCCCGTAAACACTGGTTTCTCAAAGAGATATTTGATGGAATCTAATCTCGAAACCAGAATTACGGAGTGAGCTAACAAGTAGTGCCTCAACTTCCTGGTAGCCCATACCAAGGCTAAGCAAGCATTCTCTAGTGCAGTGTAACGGGTCTCATAGCCTAGCATTTTCTTGCTCAAATAGTAGATGGCTTTCTCCACCCTATCCTCAAATTCCTGAGCAAGCATTCATCCCATCGTTGTGTTCGTTACTAACAGATATAGAATCAAGGCTTCCCTAGCTCTGGTGGCGACAACACGGGCGGGTTCTAAAGGTACTACTTGATCTGCTCAAAAGCAAACTGACATCGGTCATCCCATTGGAATTTCTTTCCTTTCTTCCGAAGACCAAATAGTGGTTCACAAGTCAAGGTTAATTTTGAAATAAACCGTCTTATGAATTGCACTTTACCTAGAAAGTCTCGCACCTCCTTTTTAGTCCTTGGTGGTGGCATTTCTAAGATGTCCTTGATTTTGGAAGGATCTACCTCGATGCCCCTCCATGTGATCAAGAAACCCAGCATTTTCCCTACTTTTATGCCAAAAGTACACTTCTGTGGATTCAACCTCAATCTGTATTCTCTGATTCGTTGGAAGAATTTCTTCAAGGCGGCGTAGTGGCCCTCTCTTTCCTTGGACTTAACAATCATGTCGTCCACGTACACCTCGACCTCTTTGTGGATCATATCATGTAGAATTGTGGTTGTAGCCCGTTGATAGGTAGCCCCAGCATTCTTCAACCCAAACGGCATCACCCTGTAGCAGTAGGTTCCACATGGCGTAGTGAAGGCAGTTTTCTTTCTGTCCTCGGGTGCCATCAGAATCTGGTTATACCCAGAAAATCCATCCACAAAGGAGAGCAACGCATGGCTTGTGGTGACGTCCACTAATTCATCGATGTGCGGTAAAGGAAAGTTGTCCTTGGGACTAGCTCTGTTCAGATCTCTGAAATCCACACACACCCGAATTCTGCCATCTTTCTTCAACACCGAAACAATATTGGCCAACCAAGTCGGATACTCAGATACTAGCAAGAACCCTGCATCTATTTGCTTGGTGACCTCTTCCTTAATCTTTAAAGCCCAATCTGGCATATTCTCCGCAGCTCCTGGTTGACGGGTCGGGCCTCAAGGTCAAAAGGATCCGATGTTGTACAATCTTAGGATCGATTCTAGGCATGTCTTCGTAGGACCACGCGAAAACATCTTTGAAATATTTTAATAAAACGACTAAGTGCTCACGCTCCTGTGAATACAATGTGGACCCGATCTGGACCAGACACGAATCCTTCTCAATACCCACATTAATTGGAATGATTTCATCAACAAGGGGTTTTACAAACCTCTCCCCTTCTCAATTAATCAAATGTTTCAAAAATAGAGGAATTCCTTCCTCATTGTTTTCACTAAAATTTTGAAAGTCATGATCAATGCAATATACAAGTGGCACAGAGAAGTACTCAAAACCTGCAATGGCATTCTCATTCACAAAGTCCAGCTCATCCAGTTCCTCAGTTACAATTGACTTAAAAGAAAAGGAAAAGACGACCTAGACAAAACCTCGGCATCGGGTTATCAACCCCAGGAATACCGGACTCAGACTTAGAGGAATTGGAATCTGATTCCAACTCTACAGACTTTGTGGAATCAGATTCCGGCTCACTACTCGGCTCAGAACTACTAGACAAGAAGCCCTCCTCCAGCTACCAAGTGAGGGACAGTGCGTCAGATGCATCCAGAATACTGCTAGAAGGGTTTGCACCCAGTTGGTCTGCGATCATGGAAATGGTCGGGTTATCCCCCAAGCTCTTTGAGTTGATCTGAGGATCCAAAAGGAGACATGCCAATGCTGCTCCTACCTCAAGTTCATTGCTGCTCCTACCTCAAGTTCATTGTTGTCGGAATCACTTTCAGTGCTCTTTGTAGCCTCAGTAGCTAGTTCAACTTGTTCTTCTATGTCACTCTCTTGTAGTTGTAAGTCAAAGAAAATCTCAAAGCGGGGAATCCACTACTTCTCAGAGTTGAACCAAGGTTCGGGGAAACCACAGAATGGAAAGTCTTTCCCCTCCTGAACAAAATAGCCATTCAGGGTTCCCCGAATAGGTTGATGCACAAGCTCGTAGTGCTTCTTAGTCTGCTTAGCTCTGGCCCTTCCGGCCATTTCTTTCCTTTTTCTCACCTCAACCTCTTTGGTGGGCGTATAGCCAAGACCAAAGGCATGAGGGTTATGTGGCACATCAGCCAATGTAGCGATGCTTTTCCAGCTACTTCTGCCTAATCCCCTTCCGGGCATGTGTTGTAGTTTGTTCATGAAGTATACAGATTGGGCACAAGTCCTTATCAACAGCCAAAATATTATGCACTGCCCGGGCCTTAGCCAAGGTAAACCCCAAAAAGAAAACATCCTCTTCGCCATGCCCAATCTCCAGCACAGGTGTAGTGATCTCTGGCGGAGGATGGATAGATAAATTCCTAAAGACAATGGGCACCCCTTTTCGATGGGGGTACTTTAGTATTTGGTGGAGGGTAGAAGAGACAGTTATCACTTAGTGCAGCCAAGGTCACCCAAGTAGTAAGTTGAAAGTGGTCAGAATGTCCAGGACATGGAACTCGATGTCCTGTTGAGCTGGGCCAACCTGTACTATGATCTGCACTGTTCCCATTATTTCTCTGCTGGTATTGTCATATGCTCGGATTACATGGGCTGTGGGCACGAAATCCACCGATTTCAGGCCAATAGCATAAGCTGTGCCATAAGCACAGACATTGATTGCTGACCCAGAATCGACCAATACCACTGGTATCCATTTTTCTCGGCACTCCACTGATATGTATAGAGGCTTATTGTGTGCAAAGCCTTCTGGCGGCAGTTCCTTGTCTAAGAAGGTCAAAGTTGGCGCAACGCCTCCCAGGAAGACTAATCCCACCAGTTGTTCCGGGGTAGTGTTGATGGACAATTTAGCATTATCCATCGCTGACAGTACAACCTGTTTGTGCACTCGTGAAGCCATAAGCAGACCCCAGATAGATATATCAGCTTGAATCTTCTTCAATTGTTTCAACATAGCCTCTTCCTTTAACTGCTTTTCCTTCTATTTCTCTACTCGTTTGTCCTTCCCAGATGCCTCGGGTTGGTCTAGATGCGGTGGTTTGAAATATCGGGCACTTTTTGTCATGTGGTCGACTTCTTCCGCATGCCAAGTGTTGTCAGGAAGATTTTCACCCCAATCCTCATCAGTATGAGCTAGATGTAGGTTATCGTCATCCCACCAGATTCCTTCAGCAGCCAATAAGCATTCATCCTGCTCTGTTCGGATCATCTTCTCGTTACAAAACTCCCCCGCAAGGAGTTGGGCTTTTCCAGCTTTCCATTTGTCTCCATCAATTTTTTGCTCAAACCGCTTTAGCGTGGCTTCTTGTTTAGTATGTACAGTACTAACAATGCCTAGTTCTTGAGCCAATTGTTCTACACCGGTGTTTTCCGACAGTTTACCCTTCCCATCGGCCATTCTGGTCATCGCAGCGGTTCCTATTTTCTATTCTTCAAGCTTCGATTCAGTTCCCTCATCTATATCGGGTTCATTACTTAGCCACCCAGAATTGTCTGTTGACCCATTTAGATCAAACCAATTAATATGCACATCTTCTTGATCTTGCTCATTAAAGAACTGCAAATTGTCTATATCTTCCTCCAGGTCCATCTTCTTGGACTACACTGACATCCATCCTAGTCGGCAGCACCACTTCTGGTTTAGCTAGATTGATTGACACAACACAGTAGCTCGGGTCATATGTCCCTTCAGATAAATCCTCAAAGCCCTCGGGCAACGGACTGATATTTTCCTCCAAGGCTGACCACCCCTAATCTTCTGCTGTCACCACCACGGGTTCGGGTTGGAATGAGGACGTGCTCATCATGCACAAGTATGTGCTCTCAGCGATGAACAACGCCGGCTTAGGTAGGTGGGAAAGGGTGATATATATATATATATATACTGGGGTCATAAAGGACGACCAGTGTATGGATGAGGTTTATTTGCTGGGGTGGAGGGGCTTGGTTATGTGATGGGAGAGGATTTGTAGTGACGTTGTGTCACGCCCCAAACTTGCCCCTAAAAGTTTGGGCATGACCTAATCAAAAACGGACTCTTAACCTGATATGCAGAACATAGGGGCCTGAACGGAAGCATTAATATCATATAATAAAATAAAATAACATCCATTGAGCTACCACTACTATGCCAAGATCATAACATTGCATGAGTCAAATGAACATACGGTGATATACGCTTGAGAGCTAGTTATATACATACGCATATACAACCCAGCCCAAGTTTGGGCGAATAACAAAACATTATATACATTTCAACCTTAGGTAACCAATTAGAGTGCAACGCCAAAAGTTTAACAAGACTTCACAAAATGCACGAGCTTCGGCTAAGTGCCAGGTCATAGTGAGGTTGATAAAAGAGGAACGCGTGTTGAGGGTTAAGGCTGACCTCCAGATTGATTACCTACAGAATCAGACAAAATACAAAAATGAGCCAAGCTCAGTGAACAATAGTACCTAAATATTTTAGTGATTCAACTTCAATTATAATGCATATTAATGTGTATATAAATGCAAAAGACATGTAGTTAATCTGATGCTGTAATTATTTCTAGAACGGCCTTGGGCCCAGTCTTTAAACAGAGTGGCTTTAAGCCCAAATTATACAGAGTGGCATTAAGCCCAGATTAAACAGAGTGGCATTATGCCCAAATTAAACAGAGTGGCCAAAGGCCTAACAGAATCCACATATTGGCCAGAGGCCCAGATATCATTAGAGCATAATAGTTTTAGTGTCATACAGAATTCCAGAGTTGTATGGAAGTTCACACATCCTTTCAGTCGTTCACAGGTTAACATACTTGATATACAATTTACAGAATGCCAATAATAACTATTAGCGATAAGTAACACATACTACTACAGTACTACTACACACAGTGTTGTGGCGGAGTGCCAGTTCCTCCCGGAGTGTGCCTACACACATACATAATTCACAAGTTAGTTCTTTTTCCTTGGTAAACCAATTCCAGACTCGTTTTACTTCGAACAAATTTATAATTATCAAAAAGGCACCAAATACATATTTCGACAACATCAGAGGGTTAGGTATGTAAAACGAAGCAAACCAAATTTCCCAGCATGGGCCGCACGTGCAGCTGTGAGCCCCGCACGTGCAGCAATGTTTGTAATAACCCTTACCACTGATTACTGATAACCCTGCTGATTACTGCTAAACTGAGATTGAATATGAAAAGTAATTGAATCAACTGAAATACCGAACTGACTGATTAAATGTGCTAGTTTAAATGCATATCTATCTGTTGACTGTTAAACTTATCTGTTCATGTTTTATGTTTTAAATTGCGAATTGAAGACCTTATCAGCGGCCGAACCAGAAATCGATTGATGTTTTATGATCATTAGAATTTATAAGATTTGATGGCATATTTATCTGAAATGTGTATGATTAAATTAGATTGAATTGAGTTAAATTGCAATAGTTGGCTTAATTATCAACATGCCACTTAGTGGACCACTTAGGTAACACATATTTGAGATTTATTATACATTCAACAAAACATTTCATCAGCCTCTTTCCTTGTTATTGCCGACTAGAGAGAGAGAGATAGGGAGTGGAGTTGGAGTGAATTCATTTTGTATTGCTTGGAAATTGAGAAGATTGGAAGAGTTTGTGATCAACTGAGCTTCTAGACTTGTATTTGAGAACTTAGGTAAGGAGTTCATCCGTTTAATTGTGAATTTAAGTTATTCCTTGCATGTTTCATGCTAATTTGAAGAGTTGAGCCTAGAATTGGTTTAAATTGTTGCATTAGAGCTTGAATCATGCATCCGTGTGTGCATTGTTGAGTTTGGAGGATTGATTCCATGGAAATCTTGCATGCATGTTCATGTCTATGTTAAAGTTCATGATTTCATCTTGTTTTTGAAAGAATTGGCTCAATAGAGCATGAATTTGAGGCTTGAAAGTTGTTTAAAGTTATGCATGTCCATTTGAAGTCATGTTCATGAAATTGGATTTAATTGAACTACCCTTGGGCTTTGATTTCCTAAATTGATCTTTGAAACATGTAATATTATGGGTTTTGAAGTGTTTTCTAGAAAATTAGCCCAAGAGGATCGAATTTGGTACATTGAAACTTGGTTTTGAGCTTGAAGTTCGAATCTGGAAATTTCAGATTTTGAACTCACGCTCGAGCGGGGTGACTGGCGCTCGAGCGTGAAAATTGTGCTCCCAGCATTTTGTTATGTTTTGAAGTCCGCTCGAGTGGGGTAATTTACGCTCGAGCGGGACATTGTGTCTTACGCTCGAGCAGGACATTGTGTCTTAAGCTCGAGCAGGTGTCGAGCACCCAATCGAGCGTGAATTTCACCTGTCCAACACTTTTGACTGTTTTGCAGTACGGTCGAGCGGAAACCTTCGTTTGCATATACGCTCGAGCGGCGTAACCTACGCTCGAGCGGGACCTCTTTTTTCTGAAAATATTTTCTAAGTGTATCCTTGCATCCTCATTTCATTCTAGGCATTCTTAGGCCTAGTTTAAGGTATCTTAATAAGGATATAAATGTAGAACCACACCGAGGCAAATTAGGGATTAAGTTACTATTTTCCCAACTGTATAGCTTAGTGTGTGTTCACTCTGTAACTGTGTAGGGTTGGCATCTGAAGACGCGCTCTAGCTTAACTTTAGCCCAGAACTCTGTGAATAACAACTGTGTAAAGATATGTTCAAATATGAATAACTTCTGAGTGGTTAAACTGTACTGTTTCTGAATTGATACTGTTAACTGAATGAATGTATGTCCTCTATTCTGAACTGTATTGTGGCATCCTCAGCAACTACTGTTACTGTTACTGCTACTGTTACAGAGATCTCTGTCAGTTCCTATCTTGGAACTTCTGTTTACTGTTATGATGACCATCATTGACTGTTCGGTCTTTCAAGACCTACTGTTTACTGTACTGTTCTGCAATTGGATGTACCACATATGACTGTTATAACTGAATGACTGATATACTGAATCAATTGATTGTTTTCAATACTGAAAGGACATTCATTGTTAACCTCTTTACGCATTAGGTTATTCACTGGGCTTTAGCTCACTGCTCATATATATATATATATATGTAGCTGTTCAAGCACCGGACCGCTGCTAGGGGCGTCAGGCAAGCTTTTGTTTTGTCAGCCAACCACTGTGCCTCACTGTGAGGTTCCAAGTGTAATCAAGCTTAGGCTGCTTCTGGGGTGTCCCAGTTTCACCCAACTGTCACTGTTCTGTAATACTGTATAGACTGAAAGTTTTTGTACTGTACTGTCTTAATAGGGATTGAGTCCCTGATCTGGACGATTATAAATGTTGTACATACTGTTTTGCACTGATTGTATACATGTATGAAAAGTCTTTTTGCATACAGACTGCCATAGCTCATTGGACATTGTCTATTTACTGTTTTGGCTTCCGCCATGCCCCTGTACTCTGTATTATTGTTTGACTGTTAAGTAGGCCTTCGGTAATCATGGATTACTGGCCGGTTACGGTGCTAAACCCATAGGGGTGGGTTTGGGTCGTGACAGTGTTGCCTCGCACGTGCTTTTTAAGCAGTAGCCAAAGCCCCAAATTTCACCATTTCCCGCGCGTGCGACCATGACTCCCGCACGTGCGGCAGTTCTCCCGCACGTGCGGCCATGACCCCCGCACGTGCGGCGATTCCTCTGTTTGGGCAGTCTGAAATCACGCAAAAACCCAACTTTTGGTAAGCTTTTATGAGGCTCAAGGTAGGCCCTTTAAGTGATGAAGTAACGTTCAAAAGTCATGCACACAAACATTACAACATATATCAATCTTAGTGTAACTTGAATCTTTAATTTCGAAAGCTTATGAACATAACCCAATTCCACACTATTTCCAATTCCTCACACATCCACACACACACACACACACACACTCACACACACATACAACCATGTAGATGGATTCAAGTTTGATAATTGGGGAAAATAAGATAAAATTCTCGTTAGATACCTCACTAGTGAATCTAACACAATTCCAAATCAATTCAATACAAGAAATAACAACTCAAGTAACCATTTAGCATAATAATCTAGAGGAATTCTTTCTCTATTCAAAGAGAGGGGTTAATTAGAAATGAGAAGACATACCTTGAATCAAGTTTCCTACAACCTCCTAAATTTCCCCCAAATGCTTCCTTGAAGAACTCTTGCTCTCAAATTCTTCTCTTCCCTCTCTTTCAGGATATTTTTGCTTAGAGCTCTAAGTCAACATTAAGAGAATATAGACATATATATATATATATATAAAAGGTGAATAGGACAAAAATCAATCAATTTAATCATTCCAAATCGAAATTCTACAAAATTACTTATTATTACTTAAAAATTATGCTGATCTCAGATATAAAGTCAATTTCAGATTATCAAGCTTCCAAGGCTCTTAATTTCTGATCCAAACATTGTAATTGTGACAGATCTTTCCCCTACTAGACAGATATGAATCAATGTTCATAAGTTTTACTTAATTAAACGTCATTTCACATAAAATTTTGCAGGAAGCATTTAAACGCACAGAATAAATGGCCGAAAGTATACCAGAAACAGATATGAGGGTCGGATTATTACACGTTGGGTTTTTCGGTAGGTGCTGCCACCTTATTGTCAATGAGATCTTGAATCTCATGATGCAATCTGAATCACTGATCAGTATCATGACCATGTTGTTGGTGAAAAGCACAGTATTTGGTCGAGTTATGTTTCAGAGGGAGAGGATCGGGCAGTAGGCGTTGTTCTAACGGCTTAAGATGTCCCTTTTTGATTAGGACCCCTAGGGCTTTGGATAAGGACATGTAAAGCAGGGTGAAGACCCTCTGGCCTCGGGCCTGATGGCTTGAGGTTTATGAAGTTGTGTTGGATGTACCGGCAAAGGGGTTGGCAGCCTTGGGTGTGGTGGTGACCATGCTCACATCTAGAGGCTCTGCAGAGGTGCCACCAGTCGTGGCTGCATTGGAGCTGCGTGTAAATGATCTTTTCAGCTGTTCCTTCTCATGGTCTTTTAGACGCTGCTTCATCGTATCTTCAATTTGCACCCCTATTTCATGGAGCTCGACAAATGTAAACAATGGCAAGACTATCATCTTCTGCAATAACCTTCCTTGCAAGTTACAGACCACCATTCTGATTTGGTCCTTTTCAGACAGCCAAATAGTCATCATAGAGGCCTTAGCCCTCCACCGAGTCACAAAATCCGAGAAGCCCTCCTTTGGCTATTGACGGGTTGTTTCGAGATCACGAGTAGTGACCTCGATCTGGGTGTTGTAGGAGTACTGTGCTATGAAAGCCTCGGCCATTTCCTCCCAGTTTATCTTCATAGAGTCTTCAAGCTTGGCATACCAAATGGTTGCTATACCCGACAGGGTCTGCCCAAAAGGCGACAACTTCTGTAGTCTGGTGAGACCCATTGGTTATAGGATGTCAGAGAATAACCGTAGATGGACCATAGGATCCCCAGAGCCATCAAATCGGTCTATGCGCAGCATCTTGAATCTGTCCGGCAGAGTTACTGCCAAGTCAGTGTATCCATCCTCAATATCAAGGATTGAATTCACGCCTTGCGCCCATTTGAAAGGCTTTTCTAGCTTGTTGACCTTCAGTGCAGTGGCGTCAACATCGAATTCAAATGGCGCCTCCATTTGGTAAACTGGCGCTTTGGAGGTCTGAGGTGGGATGTGATCTGCCTAAATACCTGCATTTTCCTGGACATTAATTGTCACCCCGGGTGCTGGAATTCAGTGTATCCATCCTCAATATCAAGGATTGAATTCACGCCTTGTGCCCATTTGAAAAGCTTTTCTAGCTTGTTGACCTTCAGTGCAGTGGCGTCAACATCGAATTCAAACGGCGCCTCCATTTGGTAAACTGGTGCTTTGGAGGTCTGAGGTGGGATGTGATCTGCTTAAATACCCGCATTTTCCTGGACATTGATTGTCACCCCGGGTGCTGGAATTCCCACCGAGGGTGCATGGGATACTGAGGCTACTGCCAGTTATGGCTGTTGTTGCTAAAGACTTTCTATCACATCTACTTGGCGGGCTATAACCTTGGCTTGGCGAGCTATGGTTTTAGCTTGGCGGGCAGCATCTAGCTGCATAGTCTCAATGGTCTGCTGGAGCGGACGAAGCATATCTTCTATACTGACTAGGGGACTTTGAGCTACCGGCATTGGCGAATACTCTCTGTCTGGAGTAGAAGTAGAAGACTGGGCCTGACTGGGTACAGGTGAAGTAAAAGGTGACTGCTGAATTGGTGAATTCTGCCTGATCCTCCTCTGTCTAGTAACCGGTGGGAGTGAAACAAACATTGGCTGTCCCCTGACTAGATCCCTAGATCTGCAAATCCTTCTCACTCGGGTCCAGAGTGCTTGGGGGGTAACAGAATCATCGGAAGCAATGGTGAAAAACTACCTTGCAAAAAGAAAATAAAGCAAAAAGAAACAAAAATCAGAAACTGCACAGCCCCGGTCACGACCGAAACCCGCCCTTGTAGGTTTAGCACCGTAACTGGCCAGTAATCCATGGATTACCAAAGGCCTCTTAACAGATTAGCAAATAATAAGGGGTTGCGAAAGCAATAATACAAAATAGATAAGGTCCAATGAGCCGTGATAACGTACATGGGACAACAGATTTCAAAGCTTATTTATATATACATAAACATGCCAGTCTAGATACACAATATTCACAAGGTATTTACAGAATGTACTTCCCAAGACCTGACTTTACAGAGCATACACAAAGACTAGCATGAATACAAAAATAGCCATGGCTTTAGGCTTTGTTCGGAACCTCCTTGGGAGGCATAACAGTTGGCTGACAAAAACAAAACAGAAGGCCGTCAACTTTGGCCCTGGTCACATGCCGGCTCACCTACATACATAATATAAACTATGAGCGAAGCCCAGTGAATAATAATAAAGTAAAAGGTTTCAATGAATGAGTTCATACAGATTCAGAAATCATAACTCAAATTTGTATCAAATTCATCATTTGTCCAGATCATATACAGACAGAAATCATAAGTCATGATTAAGTTTACGTGATACATCCATTAGCATAAACAGAACAGAACACGAATAACCAGTTCCATAAAGGAACCTCCGGATTCGGGCAACAGAGCAGAACAGAAGCTGAGCCCCCATGACAGGGCCTCCAGTACGGGTAACAGAGTGCAAACAGAAATAAGTTCCATAAAGGAACCTCCGATACTGGGTAACAACTAACAGCTATCATATGGTGCTAAGGATGTCACGAATACATATCAGAAATTGAATAATCATTCATTGTACAGAACATATCATTTCAGAAAACAGATCGTGTTTTATCACACAGAAAGTATATACAGTTTGAACATAACTTTACTAAATTATTACTCACAGTTGGCCTTGAAACAGACAGACGGAGCAGATTGATCACACAACACGTGTCACGTGACCTACATAACACATAACGGACCCACACTTGAAACACACATTCTAATTGCACAAAACTTACGTCGATGGTTCTTAGTGTGTTTCTAACCTTAAATCCTCACTATAGAGTCTTAAACATGGCCTAGGAATGCCTAGGATGGAATAGGGATGCAAAGATGCCTTGGAAAACATTATTCAAAACTTGCTGAAAATAGCGGTCTCGCTCGAGCGTGGCTTCCTTCGCTCGAGCGAGCTTGTCAAAACAAAGGGGTCGCTTGAGCGTAGACTCCTTCGTTCGAATGGTCTGTAAAAAAATGAAAAAGTACTAGTTGTTGAAATTTTACGCTCGATACCCGCTCGATGCTCGCTCGAGCGTGAGACACAGCTCTACGCTCGAGCGTAGGTCTCGTCGCTCGAGCATGCGTCTGCGTGCACCAAAAACCTGAGAACTTGCAATTTACGTTCGAGCCACCATTCCTTTGTTCGAGCAGAGCTCTGAACAAACGATGGTCGCTCGAGCGTGGAATCCTTCGCTCGAGCGAGGAAGCCAAATTCTGGAATTTCCAGATTTGTCTTCGAAGCTCAAACCAAGCATTCAACACCTCAAAACTCAACCTCTTAGGCCCATTTTCTGGAAAACACTTGTAAACTCATAGTATAAGATGTTTCAAAGATCAATTTGTAAAATCAAGCCCAAAGGTGAGTCAATGAAACACAATTTCAAATAAAACTTCAAGAACAAAACTTAAATGTAACATGCATGAATTCTCATGACTTCTAATGCCCCAAAACATGATCCAAAGCAAGATTAAGCTCAAGAATAGGATGAATTCATGGACTATAACAAAAAGATAGACATGCATGTGAGGATTCTAGGAGAACAACCTCACAATTCAAGAATGTAGACATGCATGCATGATTTAAGCCTCAATTCAACATTTTCAATCAATTCATGACTTAGATCACTAATGTCTCATGAACCAAGCAAGAATTAATCTTAAATTCACAATTGAAAGGGGAATCTCCTACCTTAAACCTTGAATTCCAAGTCTAGGGGCTCAAATTTGCAAAGCCTCTTCAATTCTCCTAAGTTCCAAGCCAAATCTCTAGAAGAATTCTATTTTCTCCTAACTCTCTCTCTATAGTCGGTTTTGGCCAAGAAAATGGCTGAGGAGATATGCTTCCAAGTGTAATAAGGTGTGTAAGGTTGGTCTCAAATCAAGCCACTAAGTGGCATAATGGTAGATAAGTCCAACTAATGTAATTTAGCTTATTTAATCCAATTGAATCACACCAAATCAAATTTCAATTAAATTTACCATAAAATCACATTAATTCTAATTAACACAAAACACTAATCAGTTTCAGATTCGGCCACCGATAAGGCCTTCAATTTGCAGTTTAAAACATAAAACATGAACAGATCATTTTATGGCAAACAGAGAAAACACACAAAGATAATGCAATACATATGCAATTTAATTCGGATTCCTTCTAAATTAATGTTAGGCATAAATAATCATGGTTTAGCATTAATTGGAGGTCGGGGTTATTACAGTCTTCCCCCCTTAAAAGAGTTTAGTCCTCCAAACTCGAATTACCTTCATTCGGAAACAACATTGGGTCTAATGGGAACAATTCCGGATATCTCTTCATCATGTCTTCCTCGGTTTCCCAAATTGCATAGGTTCCTCCGTGGTTTTGCCAATCAACTTTTACCAATGGTATTTCTTTATTTCTCAACTTTTTGATCCGGCGATTCACAATTTGGATAGGTCTTTCCTCATAAGTGTAGTCATCCTTCAAAAGCACATGTGTTGGTTCAATGACGTGGAGTGGATCCCTCAAATATTCTCGTAGCATCGATACATGAAAGACGTTATGCATGTATTCCATTACTGGAGGTAAGGCTACCCGATACGATACCGGATTGATCTTTTCGAGGACTTCATAACGTCCAACATATCTTGGCGCCAATTTTCCCTTAACACCAAACCGAGTTTGACCCTTCATCAGGGTCACCTTTATGAACACGTGGTCCCCAACTTCATATTCCCTCTCTTTTCTTCGAACATCGGCATAGCTCTTCTGCCGACTCTGTGCAATTTTCAGATGCTACTATATCGGTTTGACTTTCACAGTTGTTTCCTGCACAAGTTCCGGTCCCAACAAAGGTCTATCATCTACTTCAGCCCAACATATCGGAGAACGGCATTTTCTTCCATACAAATCTTCGTAAGGAGCCATTCCAATGCTTGAATGGTAGCTGTTGTTGTACACAAATTCAGCTAATGGCAAGTAGGTCTCCTAATTCCCTTGGAAGTCTAACACACACATTCTGAGCATATCCTCCAGAGTTTGCTTCGTTCGTTCAGTTTGGCCATCTGTGTGTGGGTGATAGGCACTGCTCAGTCACAATTCAGTCCCCAAAGCCCATTCCAAACTCTGCCAAAATCTCGATATAAACTTTGAGTCCCTGTCAGACATAATAGATACTGGCACTCCATGCAATCTCACAATTTCAGTCATATAGATATTGGCCAATATATCAGCGTTACAAATAGTTTTGACAGGCAGAAAGTGGGCAGACTTAGTTAAACGGTCAACTATAACCCAGATAGAGTCCATACCTCGAGAAAAACAAGGCAATCCCACAATGAAGTCCATGGTAATGTGCTTCCATTTCTATTCCGGTAGTGGGAGTGGTTGTAGCAAACCAGCGGGTCGTTGATGTTCAGCTTTAACCTATTGGCAATGTAGACATCTAGCCACGAAATCGGCAATACTCTTTTTCAATCCAGGCCACCAAAAATTCTGTTTCAAATTATAATACATCTTCGTTTTCCCCGGATGCATAGCAAATTTACTACTGTGAGCTTCGGTCATAACACGTTTCCTCAAATCATAACAATCGGGCACAGAAAGACAGTTCTGAAATTTCGGCACATCATTCTCAAACACAAATCCTGGCCTCGGCTTTGAATCGAATTCCTCTGCAATCTTTTTCAAGTATTCATTCTCGCACTGTTTCTGTTTGATCTCGTCAAGAATTGTAGGTTGAGCGGCGATAGCAGTTAATAGCCCATCTTGTTCTAGGTTAGTCAACAATTCTTTTCGGTTGGATAGCAAAAATGACAAATTCGCACTGGACTTTCGGCTCAAGGCATCTGCTACAGTATTAGCCTTTCCTGGATGATACAAGATTTGCAAATCATAATCCTTGATTAGTTCTAACCATCGTCTCTGTCTCATGTTCAATTCCTTTTGGGTGAAGAAATATTTCAAACTTTTATGGTCTGTATACACCTCGCAAGTTACTCCATACAAATAGTGGTGCCATATTTTCAAAGCAAACACCACAGCCTCTAATTCAAGATCATGAGTTGGGTAATTCTTTTCATGAGGTCGAAGTTGTCTAGAAGCATAGGCAATCACCCTTCCGTTTTGCATTAGTACACACCCCAAGCCTTTATAGGAAGCATCACTGTACACTTGAAACCCATCAGTACCATTAGGCAAGGTTAAGATTGGTGCAATCATTAACTTGGTTTTCAACTCTTGGAAAGCTGCCTCTCTTTGTTCATTCCAGTCAAATGGCACATTTTTCTGAGTTAACTGAGTCAATGGCATGGCAAGCTTGGAAAAGTCTTTCACAAACCTCTGGAAGTAACTTGCGAGTCCCAGAAAACTTTGGACTTCTGTCACATTTGTCGGTCTAGGCCAATCCACGACAGCTTCAATTTTCTAAGGGTCAATAGAAACTCCATCCTTGTTGATTACATGTCCCAAAAATGCCACACTGTACTTGTTGACTACATGTCCCAAAAATTCCACATTGTCAAGCCAGAATTCACACTTGAACAATTTAGCATACAATTTCTTTTCTCTCAAAATCTACAAAGTGGTTCTTAGATGGTTCTCATGTTCTTCCTTGTCTTTAGAATAAATCAAAATGTCATCAATAAATACAGCAATGAAGTCATCCAAATATGATTTAAACACCCTATTCATAAGATCCATGAAAGCTGCAGGTGCATTGGTCATCCCAAATGGCATTACTAAGAATTCATAATGTCCATATCTAGTTCGGAATGCAGTTTTCTCTATGTCTCAGCTCTAACCTTTAATTGATGATACCCAG